>OMKZ01027141.1:22608-37185 GCA_900302535.1 Neoniphon sammara
TAAAGCCAGCACTGATGGTTTATCACGCAGTCTCTGTCTCTCTCTCACACACATAAACACACACACACACACACACACACACACAAACACATACATTTATTTAATAGTCCTGAAATTTTTGAAAATAGCCTGCAGTAAAGATCTGGAGTTTGTAATGATCATCTCCCTGTAACAGGCTACAAAATGTACCTAGAGATAAAGATCTGCCATGTAATAACTGGACCTCGTAAAATCCCACTTATTCAGTGGATTGTACCAAGAAGTCAAGTTCTAGGAGATGAAATAATTTCTCCAAGTAAACATGGTTTAAAAAACACATTGGCATGCAGTTAATATACACCAGAAACAATGTTGAAACAGTTACCTCTGATACTCACAACGGGTCATACTATCCAGTTGTGTCACCCTTGGGTGTTGCAAAAGAGCACCTCTGGCCAGCAAAAATATTTTTGAACCAAACAGAAATGAACAAAAGGCTCTGTTTGTAGGGCAATCATTTTTAATGTTGGTGAAAAGTATGCAGGGACCGGGCAGCTCAGAAAAACAAGTGACAAACGGTTTCATCAGCGCGCTATAAATACTGGGATCGCTGTCATGAAAACAACATTGACAAATTCACTGTCAACGCAGTTTATCAGACATATTCGCAAATATTTGTTAAGGATAATGCTAATTTATTTTCTTTACTAACACTAATTAGGCCCACACGATCAGAGTTTCTCACTAAGCTAATGAAAAAAATGTTAGCTCATGCTGTAAATGTGGATATTAAAGGGGCATTCAGTTATCCATGACTTTTATCGACCTCTGCTGGCGACTAGTAGGAATTGCAACAATATTGACTGGTCTCAAACACATCTTACGGTGGCCTGTAAGTTACAAAAATATTCACAACAGAGCAAGTAAGCTAGCTAATGAAAGCACGGGTCAAACTGGCATATCTATTGAGTCCAGTATACATCACAGCGCAAAATACAGCAACAACAATACTGCTCTGTTTAAAGAACAGAGGGGTATAAACAAAACATTACGTAGCGCAGGTGTTTTACCACAGTTGGTCCATTGCATCATGGGGGAAAATGACAAGCAGACATTGTATTCAGGCCAGAGATTGAAAGTCCAACTTCTCAACTCATCGTGATGACTTGTGAGTTTTCAAATATTTATTCAAGTCACTGTGGAACTTTCGCGGCCAACAACTAACTACTAGCTAATGCTAAAGCTAATGCTAGCCTGTCGTATGTACAAAGCGAATAAATATGTAAAAAAGTGTTCGGAAGCTGATACAGAGTATGTAGGGAACTAGTTCAGGTGTTATTATTGGGCATTGCTTGTATGATGAACTGTGATTGTCAAAATCTTCTGGACGATAGACTCCACTCCAGTTGTTATCTTCGGTATTTGCCTTAAATATGGGTGGGAATAATGGGATGTTCCAAATATATGCTTAAACCTGGAGCGTAAATTTTTTTTTTTTTTTTTGCACAAAGAATCCATTTGATGCTGTAAGTTCCCTAGCTAGACAGGGTTGTCCGTTACTTGTCCGTTTTTTGCTTCTACTCTGGATGTATTAATGGCATGGACTAGTGAAAGTTTTTCAAGTAGGCAGGCGTGTGAAAGATGGCCAATCAGCCTAGTTGTATCATTGGCTGATAACCTCTGACCCCATGAGACTAGCATGTGGCATAAGTGGGAGAAATTATTCGGAGGTAGCAAATCCCAAGTTTCCACGTGGAAAATACAACTAGGAAAAGGGTGGTAATGTTTTTCCAAGTACAAAGCTCATATTTACGGTAATAACGAAACAGCATGAATGCAGCTGACAATGTCCTTGCAGAATCAGTGGCCACTTACAGACTGAGATCATAAGATCAAAAACAGGTGTGATCTCTGTTCATTATGACGCAGTTAAATAGGTCACTTTGGAAGATTTGTGGAAGATTTGTTCTTTGTAACACAGTGAAATGTTTTTAAAATACTGTTTCACAGTTCGAAAACCCAGTGCTAGGAAAACAATCTGCTAAAACGTGAAGAAACGGCCAGGGGAAACCCATTTTTAGTGGGACACATATTTTGGGACAACACCTTTCGCCCCGTCCTCCATTTGGGATGTTGCAGATGTGAGTAGTAAAAGTGTTGTGAGCTGAAAAGTGAGTTTTGAAAGAGAAATCTCAGCACCTGGCCAAGTAAACGCTGAGTTATTGGTATTGATCAAGAGCCTCTCAACCTCCCATAAATATATTATGGTCAATTTGTGATATGGGACGGCAAAAACCTTATTTACAGCCCTATAAAAGCCCCTGATATGGGGTGAAATGAGGATAATGGTAAAATTAGCTCTTATTCAACACACACACAAACACAAACACACACTCATATCTCCCACATCTCCCATCAGTTCAGCTCTGAGCAATGGGAACCATCCTCGGGTGATTCCCCAGCTTTAAGCTCCAGCAATACTATGAGTCTAATGATTAAAACAAGCCCCCTCATCTGTTTGACTTTCAGTAAGCCATATTTCCACCCCCTGCACAGCTCTTTCATTCCAGCTACATTACATAAATCAGCCGATTGGAGA
The DNA here is from genome assembly GCA_900302535.1 of Neoniphon sammara. Lineage (NCBI taxonomy): Eukaryota > Metazoa > Chordata > Actinopteri > Holocentriformes > Holocentridae > Neoniphon > Neoniphon sammara. Next base: position 25,187 of record OMKZ01027141.1, read on the forward strand.
GGAGTGGAAAGGAAGAGCCTCCTAAGTAATGAGGGGAAAAATATCACAGCGACCCATTTGGGTAAGAGTTCACTACAGTATATTTATTAGCCTTCCTCAAATCCTTATTGCACAATCAAAACAAGTTGTTGTGTAATTCATGTGTGCTTTCCAGCAGAGGTAAAAATAGATCTGAGACAATAATCTTTTACCATAAACTTTAGAACAGAAGATATGGAATTTTATCCCACTTTTGTCTCTATATATCCTCAGCCAATTGATTCCCCCCCCCCAAATTAAAGTAAACTTTTTGACAGAGAGTGATGGTAAAACATTGCTGTGCATGTACATCCAGCAACCAGTGATTCATTTTGATGAGTTGCAGTCACTTTTGGTTCGTATGGATCTGGCAAATTTGCAATGCATATACTTTACTAACTTTTTTCCATCATGCTTGTTGTAAATAAAGTTACTCAACACATTTATAGGGATTAAACTGAGTAATAAAAATAGTTATAAGTCTGTGTAGTATCAATAAGTATTAAAACATTGCAAAGCTTGTATTAAAATGCTATATAAATTTAGCGGTTTTAAGTACATTTTCCCTATAAATTTGCGTCCCAACATTTTCTGCAAGCCAACACATGCAAAATACAAAATGTACATCGCCTACATTTGTTGTATGGCTCTTACCGTTTGCGTCCAGCCATAATTCACATCTTGTTAAAGGCTCTTGCGCTGCGCTGGCTCCATGCGGATTGTGCTTTCGCCTCACACACCAACACACTGCGGAGCTGCCTGACGTGATCTGCTTGAAGCTACACACACTTTTTCTTCTCTTATTGCGCAGAAGAAGCGATCCGAGTGGAGTCAAGTCCCCCGCTGCTGCACTGATGCAGCCAAAATGCAGAGTACAGTTCACTGCTGGGCTGCTGTCCCGAGTGAAAAAACAATAAAATATGACAATCAATATAATATATTCAAATATTCATATCAGTATTCATGCATGCTGTGCCCAATAGTGAGTTTGGAAGCACTTTATCAAATTCTGAGGTCTTTTATCGTCTATCGCTACAATATTCCTGCAGTATTCCTATAATAATATTCCTACAGGGACTCAGTGTGTTTAGGATGCTCAGTTATGAGTTAATAGTGACTTTATTATATGTTATGATATTTTTTTCAAATCTCCTATGGTAGCCTATTGCTATAGCCAAATATATCTATGGGGCTTTTATAGAGATATTTGTGTTTGTAGCCTATATCTGTACTATTCTACTTGGGACTTAAAAGTGTTTTGTAGTATTTTATCATGAATTTTTGAGTTTATTCTTTTTTTCCCGATGATATTGCTATAATATACCTATAGAGACTTACACTGCTTCTGTGATATTCAATCATGACTAAGTTTTACAGTGATTCTGATTTACCTCATATTGTTTTGATCTCCCGTGGTATCACTCTATAATATTCCTATAATACTCCTACAGGAACTTTACAGCAACCCTCTTGTATTACGCAATCTTCATATAGTATAAGTATAATATTTCCAAAGAGATTTACACTCGCTGTTTATTGAATTAGATAAATAAATATAGAGTTTAGATTTGTTCTATTGTTGCTATTTTGTGTTTTCCCCTATAGTAATACTATAACCTTCTTATAATATTGTTAATGGGACTTACAGTGTGGCTGTGGTAATGAATAATGAGTTTGACTCTGTACTTTTGATCTCCTATGGTATCATTGTTCTTATAGTATCCCTGTATTACCATATGGATTTCTGATAACTTTGATAACTTATTTTGAGGAAAGTCATCCCTCATAGTCCTCACACATCTGTAATGAACCACTGACTCATGAGTCTTTACAAAACATTTAACTTGTTACTTGGTGGTCATCAGCTGGTGACTCAGTGTCACTGCTGGCACTGACATTGAGAAGGTAGCCCCTGTTTCCCCCTTTTGCACCAATCACGTAAAAACCTTGGACACGTCTGACACCCTGACAAACATCTGGCTGTATTTCACATCAACAAGACTGACAGGAATACACCAAGGAGACAACACAAACACAAGAACCTTTCATCTGTGAATGTAATTACAGTGAAATTGAAAGTTGGAGTTATATATCTGATTCCCAAGATGATGCGCAGAGCTGTAAACAAGTCCTCTGGGATGGTGGGGCTCAAAACAAAACCAGATGTACGAAAACAATTCACAAAAGAGCACATTCTCCATGAAAATTGGGACATCGTAGGGGTTTCATCTGCTAACATAAATACAGAAAACAGCTGCTCTTGGCCTCTGTTGGTCGCCATTCTCTCTGTCTTATCCTCAGGTGCAATTAAAAACATTCACAAATCTTGGGGGCACGTGTGAATTCAACCATGGAGTACCTAAAACATGAAGCCAAGACCACATTTACCTGTTTTTAGGCTTCTATAGAACTTCTTCATCTCATTTCACTTTTTAAACTTCCAACATTTCACTGCATATAATGTGCTGATGACACTAATGAGACATCTTTTGTTTGTGGGATTGTCTTGGCTGCTTCACAACTCCTATCCACATGCTGACAGCAAATCCCAAAATGAATAGGGGCTTCCCAACTTTTTCATGTCAAGGACCCCTAAAGTGATTAATTTTAGATCACAGATCCTCATTTGGTAAAAGCTTTTCTCATTTTGTCCCACAACTCCTATTTACAAGATTGTTGCTGTGTAGATGGGGCAGTAACACTGGAAAAAGTGACATCTTTAATCGTATTTGTTCTGGTGCTTTCATAATGTTTTGTTCTTTTGTAATAGTAAAATGAGTGGATGGCATAATAGTAAAATTTAACTAACTCGGTTTTCTGGGGAAACTTTCCCCCATGTGTCTCTGGGTTCCTGGGGTCAGATCCACAAAAAATGCTTAAGAAAAAAATCTTTTCAGTTGCTATGTTTTTTATGTTAGTCCTAAGAAAAAAGGCAAGAAAAGATATTTATCAAAATAGTTCTAATATAGTTTCCTAACTGTCGTTGTATTTTCCTCCCTCAAAAAAAAAAACAAACAAAAAAAACAAAAAAACAAAACACTAAGCAATGGATGGGAACAAATGGATTCTTCAAAGCAGTTTTTTCCCCTTAATTTTAAGATTCCACTTGTTTTAAAAAACTGTTTAAGTGAAAAGACACACCTCTAAATTAATTCATTTAAAGACACATTGCACATGACTAAATAGGTATTTCACAGTATAAATAGTTCTGACTGTATCTTACATTTCAATGTTTTATTGTTAAGTGTAACTACCTGTTGCACTGCAGATCCTGATTATTGGTTAATGGTGCTTAATATTTTCTTGTTAAAGCTCATGCCAAAGGGCTCACATTTTTAAACCAACAATAATATCAATACCTAACAGACATTCATTACTGCCATTAAATAGACTATGCTTATTTAAATTATTGATTTTTTTTTTATGTTTGTTTACATTGCATTTGTTAGGTAGACCAGTCTTAAAGATCCAGTATAATGACATGAACTTAGGAATGTTTGATGTTAATTTGTGGCAAAGAGACTGTCTTTTTTCTGTTTTTGATGGTTAGACTGCACATTGTTGCAGGAGTGACAGCCTAACCTTCCCTATTCTCAGCTGCATGCCTTGCTATGCAGCTGATGACACACGTGGGGCACCTCATTAACAATGCATCCTGTCCTAGTATTCATTGAAACCTGGTTGTATGTGGCATCATTTACACCAGGAAGTAGATTGGAATTCTAAATATTTGATTTTCTTGACACTTTTCAAAGGCCATTAGTCGAATGTCCATAATGCTGACTGTTTTAACAATTTGGGTAACAGGTCTTTTCTTTAGTTATACCAATTTAATCTCAATTATGTCATGAAATTGAGAAACGTAATGCTTACTGTGGACCTCCTTATGACCAGATTGGGGGATTGGATGTACAAACGTTTGGGATCCACTGCCCGGTGCCAAAAAGGTTTAGTCTGTCATTAGGTGCTGCTGTCTCAAAATTTATGGTCTTTCACTTGTCCATTTGCAAACATCTATCACTTCAGTAAAGCTGACGAAAACTGGAAGGCCCAGCAGCACATGTGTGCAGGTGTATTGGCCTTTGTACTCCAGAAAGTGCTGCAATCCCTCTTTGTGTTGGCAGGCATCTGTTCAGCACTGACATACAATAATTAGGATTAGTATGATGTAAGTTGGATATAATCCTTTACTCTGCTTTTCATTAAGCAGGAGATTCTGTTTCAATATGGCAGGCAGCTTTATTGTATGTTTTCTCCAAAGATTAGCATTATTAAGGGTTTTCTTGGCAGCAGTACCCATGATGGCCACTGATCACTTCAGCAATCTGCTCACAAAGCTGGTGTGTTCTTGTTTTTTTTTTGTTTTTTTTTTTAATGTGAAGTTTGTCAAAATAAACATTCTCTTGCCAAACATTTTGGATAAAACCCCAATTTACCACCGATTTATTTTCATAACAGCACTGCCTTCTGCTGGCTGAAATTGGTAACGCAGCAGAAGTCAAGTCTTCATTTTGTACATTGTTTAAACTGTTGAAAATGAAAATAAATAAATAAATGCATTGATTAGACCAGATCAGTGCTCTTTATGAGTACTAACTACTGGTCAAATAAGAAATAGTGAAATGTTACCATTATTTCATTTACTGGAAGTTAAAACAGTGAAAAAATGGCACAATATAAGGAGCGTTAAGAACGTCTGCAGAGTCAAAGGTTTCGCTTTCGTTCCTGTTTCAATCTATATTATAAACTACATTATATCTAATAATAAAAATGTCATAAAAATCACCAGCCAGTGTAGCCAGTAGGGAGGAAAAAAATGTGTATTTATAGATGTCCTTGTTGTCATTATTTACATTATTGGGGCTTGACTGTGTTTATATTTCCACCATTTTAACCACCCTATGATTGCTATTGCTGCTGGTGAATATGGAGAACAAGCACAATGCCAGGATCCTGTCTGTGAGCCGTCCAGGGGGTTTCTCTCATAATCCCTGCTCTCTAATGTGAGGTATATCTGGTCCTATAATGCAGCAAAGTGCCTCCTCCTTTCAGCTTTCTCCACTGCCACAGCTTTGCTCAGTTGCAGGAACTTGGACTTTCTCAGAAGCCAGTCTTTTACTGCTGTTTACACCAGACGTTTTAGAAACATACTACTGTGGGTCTGCAAAGTTGACGGCCTCACTCACACTTAATCTTTAATCTTTAAATGTTGTGTCTACCTTTTTCAACATTCTAGTTATTACAGTTGCAGAAGGATAGAAAGATGTTCTTTGGAATATTTTTAAGGATCCTTAAATTACTGAATAAGAATGGTTTGCACAGAAAAGGGACGTTTTGAACATTTTCCCCCATCCACTCAGACTGCTTCTTATTCACTGAGTTCTTGTGCAGATACATGAATATCAGTAACGTGCAACGTTTATTACACTTTTTCATCTACTTAAATTCTTTTTGGTCTAATAAAATGATATAGTGACATTATTTGTACAAGATGGACAAACAGATATCCTCCAACTACAACTAGCAATTGTTTTATAATATTTCCATCTGAATAATCATATTTATTTATTTATTTACTGGACCGTACAAAATAACATTTATTCTTGAATAACCTAATTTGTTCAAACAGAGGTAAAACCACGTTATTAATATTATTCTGAATTTAAATTGCTTGGACTTAATTAACATATGATTTAATTTTCATCTATATAGCTTGCTTGTTTGTTTACCAGCTTTATTTGGTTAAACGTGCCACAAGGTCAGACAAATAACGTTAAAAGCACAAACTTCCGGAAATTGCAGGGCGGACAAATTTTCAAGCCAGAACGTGAGTATGTTCACATATTGTCACGCCACACCGGTGTGTGGTGTTTTCCATCTGCTACATTGGTGTGTAGTAAACTCCGCTCACTCAGACGGCTCCAAGTTAGAAAACCAGCATCCTTATTGACGACTGCGCCATCGCCGGTTACGTTAGCTTGGTGGCTAGAAGAAAGCTAGCTTGCTTTTTAGCTAAAGGGTCGGATTGCTTCTGTTCCAAAAGGACGACCTAAGTAACAATTGATTTTACTGAAAGCAGGCCATTTTACTCTTAAAGGTCGTGGTGAGTATTTTGTTTCCAGACATTTTTCATTTTTCCTTCCTTTTCTTTGTTTTTTGGATTTTGTTTTATTTTTTATTTTTTTCAACGATGCTTTTTTCTGTTTTGCCAATGGAAAGAACGTAATGTGCTAGCTAGCGAGGTAGCTAGCTAGCTTGCACGGACATGCTCATCTCCTTCAAACACAGTGATTGTGATTTTTAGAAACACGGCGTTTTGGACATCTCGTAGTTGCGGTATTCTTTTCTTTTTTTTCAAGCTCGAATAGCTATTTTTGTAGCAGCCATTGGGAAGACTTTTCTTATATGGAACTGGTTGTTTTTGGCACGTCTTTCGGCCACCCCACCTGCTAGCCTTGGTTAGCTAACAACGTTAGAGGCTTAGGTTAGTTGTTTGATAGCAACCGCTCCAGCCTAATTTATCAGTCTTTGTAGTTTTCATATACCACATGAATTGCATTCTGGAGTTGTGTGATTATCTACGTACTAGATGCGCTGAACGATGTTCATTTTTGATGCTTTTGAATTGGTGATTGGCTAGCTTAGCCACCCGGCAGTGAGCCCCTGAGGCTAGCGCAGGCCTGTGTTTCACGCTGGAGCCTGGTGGTGGCGCTGTGGAGGCCGCGTGGTCCAGGCTTGTGTGCTGAGGATGATTTTAGATCATTTTTGATTCCCTGGTTTTGCTCGCTCCCTCACACTACTCAGTGAGCTGTCTTTTTGAAGAATAGCTTTTTCCCATGATTTTTCCTTCCTTGAAGAGGTGTCATTTTTCTGAATGTGGGAACATTGGACTGCCAGTGGCCTCAGTGTTGTTACATACAATACATCTCATTAATTAAAGGTTTATATTTCTGAAAGAGTATGATGCGTTTTATCTTGGCTGTTGGATCAACATGTCTGGGCTGCAGACTCTCTTGTATCATAATGTAGACAGAAGTTTTTATATAATTCTAGTCCCTATGTGTATTGGGAAACGGATACATCTTAAAAAATGATAACGTATCTTAAGGAACAAATGAATGGACCAAACTTAAGAAATGGGCCTGTATGAATAAACCTGAAAGATAACACACAATTTAAGATATTCCCTGTTCCTGGGCAACATTCCCACAGACACAAAGTGCTGATAAGCTCTTAAATTTTACCCATCAGACATAAACCATGTAAATAATCTAAGATGCTTTCCTTAGTTGTAGAATTTGGCTTTAATTGCAAATTACATTGATTACCTTTTTACATTAAGTCTATGTTTTCACTATTTGATAATGTGGGTATTGATTTTTCTTTAAATGAAGGATGTGCTTGTTAGATATGAACTTTCAAAAAGCAAAGCTCATCATAAATGTCTTAAGTCTTATAAATGATTAAAGGGTAACATAGCCAAATATAATCTGACTACTCCAAATTAAACCCCCCCTCCCCATTTCCTCAGTCTCGAATGAAATACCCTTTTTAAAACTGTAAGCAGATGGATTTGGGAAGTCTACTTTATATAAATTTAACGTTGCAAATCATAGATCTACTCTTGCTTGTTGAGTCACTATTGTTGGTAGTTCAGTTGCACAGCTTTTGAAGCATACATGTTCATTTTTTTCATAGATGGGCTTTAGGTAGTCTTTGCTGACTTTAATGATTTGTCAAGTTGAATTTTTGACCAGTAAGATTAAGCTACTATATAGTTAACATACACACAAAAGAAGGCTCTTGGGTTAAATTCATGTCCTGCAAACATGAGGGATGTTTTTCATTAAAACATGGTTTAATTCATATCGCACATTCAATTCAATTGTTTTTCTGTTTTGGATGCCTGTCATATTAGTTAATGATGATACAAGGACATAAAAGTGCTTAAATCTAATATTTAGTGTTGGCCAACTTGGGTTAAACCTAAGCAAATTTCTATCTGTTTTGGAACCAGATTTCAAAAGCTCTTGTTGCAACTGAGCTCACATCTTCTGATTGGTCCAAGGCATAGATTTTTGATTTTAAAAAGTGGAACTGTCCCAAAGTATATATCAAGTCTAGAATTTTTGTGGTACATGAAACTAGCTCTGTCACCTTTCTTAGCTTATAGAAATTAGCATTTGAGTTGGCGGTGCTTACACTCAAAACTGCAGTGGGTTTAGGTGAGTGAACCAAAACAGCTATTAGTATTGGGATGTCCTGGAGATGAACACCTCGTTATGGAGCTGTCTTACTGTGTTTGCATCGTCACTGAACCCTGTACACACTCCAACCAGGTAAGACTTGGTGCAAGATAACCCTGTACAGCTTGACTGAGGTGTGTTTTCTGTCACCTCAGTATAAATCGTGAGGGGCGAACGTCAAGGTCAACTTTCTGAGAGTGTGCTGCTGTAGCCCAAACTGACCCCCTGCCCACAGTGTCAAACAGCAGACAGACGACAGCCCTCCCTGCACACAAACGCTATGGAGTGAGTGATGACTATTCCAACCCCCTGTCAGCAGGGGTCACTGTTGATGCCTCCACTGTTTTACTCCCTGAATGCACCTAAAAGACAGGGCTTTACTGAGCGTCTGCATCTGTTTTCCTGTCCTTTTTCTGTCAGAGGAACGATAATACATGGGGTTTATTGGACATATTCATCCAAGCATGCTAGAGTTAGCCTAGCACCCTAGATCAGAGAGTCTGGTTTGGACAAGAGGACTTTACAGTACTATAACATGTATTTTAAGGCTGGATGGCCCCAGTGGAAACAAAGCACCCTAACCCTGGCAGTGTCGGTGCCATTTTTCACCCACTGAGCTAAACAGGACACTAGGCTCATCACACTACACATTAGCAATAACTTGCACAGTTTAGGAAAATTAGAAGTACCAGCCTGTTTTATTTCCCAATCATAACTTGGAAAACACACAGGTCGCCATCTGTATTATAGCACCAAGTTATAATGTCATACGTCCAAGTTATAGGACCTGTCTTGCTCGTACACACATGGGAGTGCAGGATGTTTTGCAAGCTATGCAGCTCTCTGGAGTTACCATGAATTTAACATTTCCCAATGAACTGTGATATTTTCAGTTTCAGATAATTGTATTGGGGCTTATTCCTGGGGGTCCCATGGGCCTGGAAAATCCCTGAAAGTTTGTGGATTTTAGAAAAATAAGGCCTTAAAAGTTCTTGAAAATGGCCTTGAAAGTATTGATTGTAATTTGAATACAACCACCACATTCATTAATATGCCTCTTCTCCCTGGACCCCTCTCTGTCCTTGGATCAACACTTCACACCCTGAGGAAAACTGATGGAAATATTTGTTTTACAGTTAGTTGATTTCAGCATGATTTCTTGACTTGACAATATTTGTCATACCCTAAAAAAAAAAAAAAAAAAAAAATTGAGTCCTTGAATTTCACCAAACAACATTTAAAAGTCATTAAAATGTCTTTGAATTTGTTGACCAGATGAGTATGGGAACCCTTTGTTTGAATGTTTTTTGCTTAGGTTACAGTGAAGGTTCTTGCATAGCCTAACCTCTTTCTCCCAGTGAAACTGTTGTACATGTTATACTGTGTTAGCGTCTAGAATGCAAGATTATGCTATGATGGACTAGATAAAATCCACATGATCAGTTGTAATCTGTGCCTGATAACAGCAGCCATACATAAACTGATGTAGCTAAACCAATGACTCTGAAATCAGTAAATTGAAAATGTTTGTCTGCAAGGTTTGTCTCGTTATTTAGGTTGCATTTACCTCTAACTGGATGCAACAAGAGTTCACTTGAATTCAGCACCAGTAAATTGCTGAAAAACCCTTTCTCTTGATAGGGAGTTGTGTAAAAACTAAAAGATGAGCATTGTTATGCATTGTGTCCAATTTTATCTTTGGTACATAGAGGTGTTTATTTTATTTTTTATTTATTTATTTTAAATTACCAGAATGAGAATTTGGTCCCAAATTTACTGGCCAGTATCTGTTCTCAGTATGTTGTATGTTTAAATGGATGCTTATGTTGAAATATATATTCTAATTTGATTGCAGTGGCCCAGTTTGTTTTGGGTGAGATGAAGAATAACTATGTTGACTTTTTTCCCCCCAGTAGGGATCATTTTCAAACAGTGTTCATTCACATCCCCGGTGTTGATTTGAAAGAAACTGTCATGCAGCCAATCTGCCCCAGTTATACAAACAAGGGAAAGGGAGAGTAATCTTCTTGTGTAATATAACTTAAGAATCAAAATCAGGGCCGTTTTGGACACATGGCTCTTATTAATAAAATTAAATAAATTACGGTAATGGGCTCAAAGCTACAGCCCTCACTCAACCCACAGTTTCCCGATAACTCCCTCTCCCTAGCTCTTACTTTTTGAGCTTTTATTTAGTATTTTAATAATTTTAAGGGAGAAGCCTGCCAATCATATACACTTTAACCCATCGATGCCCTGCTTCACACTCATCTTACATGCATTTAGAAGTGAGAACTTCCCAGCACCTAAGGGCACTACAGCAGCAGTTCTGTAGATGGGTGAATGTTAATCACTCTGTAACTAAAACTGTCTGTCTCTCTCCCCTCCTGTCCTCCTGCCAGTCATTCACCCACCTCCTCCAGCCTGATGGCCAGCAACGTCACCAACAAGACCGACCCGCGCTCCCTCAACTCCCGGGTCTTCATCGGCAACCTCAACACCCTGCTGGTCACCAAGGCCGACGTGGAGGCCATCTTCTCCAAGTACGGCAAGATCGTGGGTTGCTCCGTCCACAAGGGCTTCGCCTTCGTTCAGTACTCCAATGAGAGGAATGCCCGAGCCGCTGTCGCCGGGGAGGATGGGAGGATGATTGTCGGACAAGTGCTTGGTAAGGATTCATTTTCAACCAGATGAAGTGAGCGGCGGATATTGGAAAAACATCTTATTTATAAGCCTTTGAATGTAGGTAGTCTTTGTTGCTCTCCATATACCAATTAAAAGCTTCTTTTGCCTTTCTTGCAGCTTTCCTTCTGGTTAATACCTTTACGGGAGGTTTCAACAAGCAAATTTTGGTAGACTGGCAATACAGTGTGCATTAATGTACCCTGAAATAAAATGAATGAAAACCACAATAAAATAACATTTGGGTAAAACCATGGCCAGCGAGATGTAAATGTAGCCTGGCTTGTGACATTCACTGTAGGACAGAAGTTTCCAAATCATTATCCCTACGTTACTGTCATTAATTCTTAATCAAATATTTTTACATCAGTCTTACATCAGTATGGTCTTTTTGGCTGGTGGTGCTTTTCATTTTTTGTCTCCATGTTGGGCTAATTGGCCTCCAGTGTGTTCCTAATCATCACACTGATTTCAAAATGTAAACTGCAATGAATTGTTTGTTTTTTTTTGTTGTTTTTTTCCCACAGTTGAACACTAATAAATTTGAGGGCAGCTTTCAGATTTTAAAGAAGTTTCAGTTCTTGAAATGAGCATATCTAAAACTCTTGACTGTCCCTGCATTCATGTTCTGTTCTCCTTCTTTTCGTCAGACATCAACCTGGCTGGAGAACCCAAACCACACAGGTCAAAGACCACCAAGCGCTCAGCCGGAGACATGTACAGGTCAGTCAGCTAATCTTAAATAGTGCCTTCAAACAGTGTTACAAGTGATTTACAGACAGAATGAAATAAAGTTGTAAGTAAATGGGTTTTTAGAAGAGAGAGACTTAAAGAAGACGTTAATTTGTCATTACCCTCCCACCTTTCTTTACATTGGCTACTTTGTTGTGTGTCTCCCAAACAGCGGTTCCTCGTTTGACCTCGACTATGACTTTCAGAGAGATTACTACGACAGGTGAGTAGAGTATTTCTGTTTGAAACTCCACATATAAACATAACTCTATTCCCAGCCACAGACCAACAGTAACCTCCTTGTATCGGTCTGTTTTCGGT
>OMKZ01027143.1:0-12214 GCA_900302535.1 Neoniphon sammara
TCAGTGAAGATGTCCAAAGGTTTTCAGAGCAACGCAAAAGTTGTGTGTTTTCTCCTGCACAGGTAACAAGCCTTAGTAATTACGTGTTAGTTATGATAGAATGTTTGCAGTGTAAATAACTTAGTAAAATGTCAACTACATTATCTCGTCACTTGTTGATGCCATGATTTAACGTTACTATAGTTGAACTAGTGCACTCAGAGTGGATCTCCTTCAGGCATGTGCAGACACAATGTCTATATAAAGTAGAGACTTGTTATTGCTTTGTGCCACAACTTGTTGTAGAGAGGGTGAGAGCGATCACAGTAGGGAAAGACAGCAGCGATGGTCATGTGAGATAGAGCTAAAGTAGAGAGAACAAACTTTTTCCGAAGTTTTTCAATCACTGCGGCGACAAGAGGTTCTTCATCATACAGTCATAACAGTGCACAAAAACTTTTAATCTGATAGGCCCAGTAGTTTGTGAGATTAGCTGTGGACAAACGCATAATCTCCTGGCAGCGATAATTATTTGACTTTGTGAGCTACCGTAGCCTCAGCTGGACACGTTTGGAAAGGGGAGGGGTGGGGGGGACTGCCGTTTTGTTGCATTCTGCCTTGTAACCATTAGATGCCACCAAATCCAACACATTAGTCCTTTAAGCTCAAGGTTCACTCACTATAAGAGGCAGCTTTAAACATACCCACAAACTAATTTTTCCAGGTCTGAGGCACAATTTTTTTTTATGTCCATCTGAAGAGACCCATCACAGGCCAGGACTTCCCAGGGGATCAACACCGAGCTAGTTGACATTTCACCAAAAAACCATTGGATCAGAAGTCTCAAGGTCTTGGATATTCTCCTGCTCCAGTTGTCTCCAGTCTCAGCTCCAGTACTGTCTCTTAGCAGCCTGCACTGAACAGTCAAACTGCCTTTCTCACTGCCACTTTGGCAGACACTCTAGTGGGTCCCAGTTTGCACAATGTCCATGCCCTCTTTGCCTCATACAGTCTGTTCCAGTTTAGTACAGCTCCTCGGTACACATACAAATTCATTCACAAGGCAGAAGTACCCCTCAGTATCTTGTTTAATAATCCTTTAATGTGCTTCCTCCTCAGTGGGCTAAGAGAAGAACGCCCAAAAGGCAAACATCTACCCCTCACCATACACTCTGCATGCAAACAGTACATAAAGCAGATCCATTCATTGCCAAAATCAAAACGCTTATGCCATTTCATGCTATATTTGATTTGAATTCATTTGAATATTTGAGTTGTCCTGCCTGAATTGCATTAAGGAATGAAAACCTGAGATGGCCCATAAAACAGCCATCCTGGCTAAACATACCTTGATGCTCAAACGTGGATTTTAGCTATGCCTACGTTTGCTAGAGCAGTATAACAGAGGTTTTTGTCACTTGATGGCAGGGAAAAAAGTGCCAGCCAAACTTATGAGAAACACAAGGGTAAGAAACACATTTGTTCATGCAGAGGTATTGCCCGTCCCTTTTGAACTGGACATGGGAAATTCTGTGCTGATTTGAGGGATGGAAATGAACTGGAATGAACGTCATGCCGGTTCTTTAGCTAACACAAAATGCTATCCATAGGAACCGAACCAGTGGACATACAGAGATGAAAATGGTATCGAACATCTTATCTCACTCTGGATAAGTAGGAAAAAGGGTATTTGCTGAAAACGTTGGAGTATTCCCTTAAAGGGTCATTTTAAAACAAAACTCTTGGCAACTTGCATCTTGTTCGCGCTTTGTTTTCTGATATACACAACAGGATGTGGATGTTGGGCATACTCAGCCCATCCAGAAACGCTTTTACTGTGCTTTAGTTGAAAAGTATGATTTGTAAAGTAATAATGATTCAGAGGCAAAATATATGTTGGAAAATAATATTGTCGTTGAGGACTTCTCTATGCCTTTTAAAGCCAGATGCTAATAACAGCTTGCATAGATATCTGTAAGGTTAGTAACATTACTAGAGTAGATTTATATCCTTTTCCTTGCATAGACGATTGTGCAGATCAGATGAATCTGCAAAAATTTTAAGTTTGTAAGTTTGATTTCCTAAAACATTACTGGTAGGTTCCCTTTTCTAAAGCCCTATTCAGAGGAATTTCTTTTTCAGGACACTGTCTGTGAAGAAATAATTGTTGAAAGACACAATTTTGATTTCACTAACTTTATTGTGATGTATTTCTGTTCATACATCTTAAAATTTTCTTTCATGTAATGGGAAAATAAATCTTATACTGCATTGCAACCTCAGATTGAAAAAGAAATACTGGTGTTTGTATATTCTATTTTTCTTAGTGCTGTATCTACTTTGCCATATCGGTAACTGATTTCCCCCACAGACATCAGTGAAGATTCATTTAATCTAATTGCACGATGCCAGACTCACTCACCCATACACACACACTGGCAGCTCCCCCAGGAGGTGCCACAGACTATGCTAGTCCATCTACCACTGTGCTCCATTACTTTCTTCTCTGTGACAGTTACAACCAACTTGATGTCTGCCACCTCTCTTTAATTTTCTCTGTCAGATCCAGGATCTGCTGGTCTTCTGTACAGAGACTGTGGGGGGTCTCTGTCTGTTTGTACTCTACAGAATGGAGCAGTTGCTTAGCCTGAAAGGGAAGCTTCAGGCCTCATCAGCTACACAATAGGAGGCTAATTACAGTATAGCCTCCTGGTGCCAGCAGACTGATGTCAATGGGTAAGAAACCTCACATAGCCATAGTGTGATAATAGAGAAAATGAAGGCAAAGTAAGGGATGTAAGAGAGCTAAGAGAAAGCTACACAGTCACTCTGGCACAACACTGATAACCAAAGCCATCAGCCACTACGAAGGGTGGAGAGAAAACCAATGATGTTATCAAGTGGAAAAGCTGAGTTTTTATTTTCCGGAGTGCTTCAAAAACAGACATTGTTCCCTGTATTTCCCATGCAGTGTAAAAAGAGGGAGCAGCTCACAATGTGATATTGTCATATGTTTAGCTTTCTGAAATTCGTATCAGTATCAATATTTGTACATCGAAAAAAAGAGAAGAAAGAAACAAGGAATAGTCTGTCCCATAACCTCCTCATACATTACTCTTATGATGTTTGATTTGAGGAGTTAGAAATTGCCAGTGTATGTTCTCGTGACTGTATTCATTATTTGATTATGGACTTCAACTTTATAGGCATTCTCTGTGTCAGTCTAAATCTCTTCTTGAGCCATATCTCCAGGTATGGTTTCTGTTTTTTATCCTTTTATCTGGCAGCCTGGCCTCAACCTCCTCAAACTCTGTTTCACTAACATGCTGCTGTATTTTCAGATTCCACTGTACAAACCTGTCTGCAGCTGCCTTTATGCTCTGAAAATCTTTTGTCACACCTGTGCAGTCAGAACCATGTGATGCACTGAGAGAATGTCCATGCCAATTGTCTGCAGGTCTTTGGACAGAGCTGATGTGCTCTCATAAATTCTTAGGTTTGGGCCATCAGTATAGTTTCATACTTGAGCAGAGCCTCGGTACATCCCCTTCCCTTTACACAAACTGCTGGCCTTATATTCACCTGTTCTTGTATTGCTGAGGGGGTGAAGAGTACTTCATTGAGGCCCAAACAGCTTTTAGTTGAGTATCGAAGAGCAAGGAAAACACCAAAAAGTCTATGCTTCTACTACAAAACCCCCAGGATCTGGTGCTGCATCTTGAAACCATCAGTGGTCTATCACTGGTCTGGCAGTTACTCAGATATGGAATGGAGATATTGGGTCACCTATTGACCTTGAACACTGCCCTTTCATTGCTGAGGTGGAGAACCTTATTGCTTCATGTAATGTGAAGGTCTCCAAGAAGGTGAAGAAAGTCAACTGGCACCTGGATCCACAAGAGATCCTCAAAATGGTGACCCACATCAACAGCTTCTTTTGCATCAAGCTGAAAATGAAGATGGCCTTCTCTGCTAGAGTCCACTTGGTGACAAGAGCAATGGCTTACACTGTAGTCCGGGAGATCCTTACGCTGGAAAGAAAAGCACTGTATTGTAAAGTTGAGGAATGTCCAAGATAAAGATGAGACTGATGCAAAGTATACTGTCACTATTGAGATACATTGTACACTACTCTTTTGGAATAATAAATATAGTCCAAAAAAAAAGATGAGACTGATGAGGATGATACAGATTTGAATGACACCTGTAGTGATGTCCTCCAGGACATCCTCAGCTTGTTCCTGCAGGTGCCCCTGCCTGTAGCAGATGGGATGGGAGACCGTCTGAACCCAAGGTGTCTCCCTTTGGCTGCTCTGATGTCCACACTTGTCTACAGCATCGCAGATTGTGCTGGGCAGAGCAGAATGTTGTTTCAGCAGCTGGCACCGCTAAAGCTCTCCGATAGTCTTGATCCATGGCAGAAATGCTCTACGTGGACTACATGAGTAGGTTTTTCCCCCCTCAAGACTGTAGCCTGGAGGCCTTCACAGCAAAGAGAAACGTGCCAGTGGCAAACATCATGGCTGACAAGCTGCTGGGTCACACCATGCCTCGGCCGTCCTGCTCCACCACCCACTTTGAGCTGAATCCTGGGGAAGGGCCAAGGGAGATCCACGCCCAAAGAAGACAGCAACTCAGGCTGTCTTCTCAAGCAATTCAAGCAGGCACACACTTGCTTAATGCTGCTTTGATTTAATTATTCAGTATACTAAGTTTTTGACTTGTTATCAACATAGTCTCAGTAAAATAAGTAAAACCCTGTAGAGCAACCTACAGTTATATCAGGAGGAAAACGTTTAATAAATTCTTTTTTTGAATGATATCATTCCGTTCTGCTCTTTCTGTAACATACACATAAGCTTTTAAACTCGCTTTGACATGTAATTAAAGGTTTGGTAATTTATGTGGTAAAATATTAGCCTTGCTTTTCCCCTGGCTTGTGAGGCTAGTTAAATATAGCCTATTATGTAGAATTAGAAATGCGAAATAGGCAGACTGTGCGAGGCACTTATGCTAAAAAAAATGGATGAAGCATGAAACGATGAAGCAAAGTGTTTATAACATTTTTCAATAAACATGCCAATTATATCATTCATATTGTGATTGTTTCTTATTATATTGTTCCACTGGTTTATCAAATGCCAAGTTGGCACCACCTGACAAAGACAGGGCCCCCAGTTGTTTCCGTCTTTGTCATAGGAAACCAAGTGCTGTTGCCTGTAATCTCCTGTGGACAGAGGCTATGTTATCAGATGAGCCAGGCCCCACAGATTCTGAACCATGGTAAGTTTAGCATGGAGGCTGCCATTGGGGATAATGTTTTTTCACTTGAACTTGAACAACTGAATAAAAAACAGCCTGTGATGGGAAAAAAAACAATCAAATGTAGGAGAATACACTCTATGTAAACTCTAACAATGAAAAAATGGTCACACTCAAGGTTATCAGGCTTTTTTAAAGGAAAATATTACATCATGCTAGGACAGTCTCTGGCTATATATGCTATATAGCCTAAAACATAACATTCTATCAATCAGCAAATGTAACAGGTGCCGTCCCTCTTCTTAATGAGGACGAGTACTACAATTGAAGTGTTCTTGTTCATGATTTGAATTTGAGAGGTGTGTGTAGTGTTAACTGTGCCAACCAGCATGCTGGTGCATACAGTTGCATGAAGAGCTTTGTAGAAATGACCTCAGCATCAAGAACTGCTTGTAACCAATTGTAAAAAACAAACAAACAAACAAAAAAAATTTAAATCAACATTTTATACTGTTTGGAGTAGGTCATGCTGCTAGATTTACAGGTGATGACTAGATTTTTGCTGATTTTTTTGTGTTTTAATTAACACTAATACCTTGGCAAATTCCAGATATACTCATTTTTCTTTGGTGGTGTTTCTATTTGCATGATCTTATCCAAAGCACCAAAAACTGTAGAACTACTGATTCATATCAACATGATTATTTAATAACTAACTATTCATATGAACTGACCGTGAAAACAGGTTTGTCTTCACATCATATCATATCATATCATATATCATATCTCTGACAAATGACAAATGAGTCAACCACATGGCCTAGACTGAAATTACTGATATCAGTGCACCATAGGACATCAGAGGAGAAAGAGCAGCAGGCAGTCTTCTGTGTGAAGAAATAATGGATGTGTTTCTGCTTTTGTGAAAATGACAGCATTATTTCTCAAAAAATAATTGAACATAGTTAACATAAAAAATAACATACTGCTATAATTGATAGGGAACTTTGAAACATGAGAAAAAATGGCCAAAGGGACACTGTTTGGGACATCCAAAGCAGCATGTTTACATCCTTTTTAAATGGCAATTTAGCTCCCAGGTCTGACACCAGAGAGAAAACCTAACTTAAGTTACCATGGCAATGATGGCAAGTGTGGAGTCATAACTACTGATCTGTCCCATTACTGATATTTTTCTTGACAGATCAACAATGATATTCTCTTCCACCAGTCTCATCCTTAAAATAACTGAAATAAAACATACTATTAAAGCAACTACAGGGAACTTTCAGTTTGTGTTGATTTTAGCGGTGCCTGTGGACAAAAGGGGTAGTGTTTCCCAGGAATGAAGACTGTATTTCCCACGAGAACCGCCACCTCCTGTCGTAAAGATCTTTGCTAGCACGAGTATTTGTTTTGGAAGTGAGAGAAAGAAAGACAACTTATTTTTAATAGTTTTTCTTTTTTTTAAAGACAGCTTTTTGCAGGACTCATAGCGATGATGTAATGTATCTATTTGTTGCTATGTGAGATTAATAATTGGAATATGGTGATGATGAAACAATTAGTAAACTATACTCTAGTACCGTTCATACACCTAGGTTACATGTATTCACCACTAAATCCAGCAATGCGGACTTTCCTGCAGGGTTGTGTGGAGGTGTGGACATGTGCTTTAAAATGTAACCGCTGTGAAATAATCAGAAAATAACTTTTTGTTGATCTGATTCACTTGCTTTGTTCTTGTTCTCTTCTTTCACTCTCTTGCTTGCTTTACCACATCTCTCTCTCTCTAGCTGGCTCACCACCGCTGGTCGCTCTAATCGTTCAGTCTCTAGTTTGCTTGACCACCACCGGTCGCTGCCGCTCTCTCTCTTTTTCTTTCATCTTTTTTTTGTTTTTGAATGAGTCAGGAAGCAGACAAGTCTAATTTCATTTCTATTATCGAACAAAGAGAAATGTCCTCCCCTCGTCCAAGTAACATCTTTGTACTCCCTATGCTACAATGCTACATGTAGTATAAACATAGGCTCTTCTTGGCTGCATACCGTAAATCGTTTCGTCTGCCACCGGGTTGGTGGCAGGCCTTTAGAATAGCTATACAGAAACAGCCAGTTTTCTTGCTGATGGTTTTGTTTGCTTATGTAGGTCACAAAGAGGCATCAGTATTAAACTGAGACTGTTTCATAACCAGTTAAAAACTCCTTGTAGTTTCTTTAACTCTTTTACTGAAATACCTTCTTTGAAATTGATCATCTTCTAGAGTTAGAGTTGCATCGTGAAAATAGTGATTAGGAATAGGTACAGAGCTTCATATAAGCATTACATTTCTGCAAAAAGGATGTATATGTAACAGAGCTAAGAGGTCATTTAAGGGAATACTCCAACATTTTGGGCATAATACCCTTTTTCTGAGTTACCCAGACTGAGATAAGATGTTAGATACCCTTTTCACCTCTGCATGTCCTCTGGTTCAGTTACGATGCTTAGCATTTTGTGTTAGTTTAGCATAAAGACTTGAAATCTACGGTAGTCATAAGCCTAGCTCCATCAAAGTGGAAAATAAACCTTACAGCAACTCTGAAGCTGTCTTAATTACAAAATGTATCATGAGTATTTTAAATACTTCTTGGAATTAAAAAACAAAAACAAAAACAAAGGGGTCGGTTTAGGAGAAGTTGGATGGTAGGAACTACAACTGATGAACACATATGCTCAGCAGTTTCTACCATCTTACTTCTCCTAAAATGACTCATTAAAAAAAACAAAAAAAACAAGACATGTTTCATTACCATCTACCACACGATACACTGCGTAAATAAGCCAGCTTCAGAGTTACTGTAAGGTTTATTTTTTCACTTTGACCGAGCTAGGCCAATAGATTTCAAGTCTTCATGCTAAGCTAACACAAAATGCTACCCATTGGAAGCATACAGAGGTGAAAATGGTATCAAACATCTTTTCTCATTCTGGGTAAGTCAGAAAAGACCTCACTGTAAATAAACAAGCTGGAGATGGAGCAGAAAATACCAGTAAAAAGACTTGTTTTGTTAGTAAGTGAATACCCTGAGCTATATGACATGTCCACAAAAAAATAGCTGCTACAACGCTGACCACAAAGAGGCGGTGTGTGAGACTGGGAGATTGTTGGGAATATCCGGTGTGTGTTTGACAGTAAAGTCTGTTTTGCTAGCTATAAATGCCGGTTAACATTACTTGATAACATTACTTAAGCCCTTAGTGCCCACCTCTCAACTAGCAATCGCAATAAAGTTTGTAGAAAATGTAAACAATATAGCTAACCAGCTAACCGGCAAAACTTTACATATAACAGCTATGGACCTTGATGAAAAGTGAAAATTCCAAAAGGAGTTGCAAATTTTGGCAGCAATCAGCCACAAAAATTTCACACCAAATTTTTATTGGGGGCACTATAACAAATCATTAAAATTGAAATATGAAAGTTCACATATTCAGAGGATACAGCCACAATTTTGCCACTTAAACCAATGGTATCTTGTGGTTTTGCTGTTTGCAATTGTTGAAAATGGACCCAGAGCTTGAAGGTCATAAGCTCGTTATCCAGTTTTGAGAAAACTTCATGTGAGGCATCATTGGATTGTTGATAAAAGTTTTCAAATGGATTTGAAAATTCAAAAATAAGCAGGATGCCACACACAAACATAATCATCTTGCATGTTAGCTGTATATAATACCCTAACTGTAACAACCTGTCCCTTTGACACCAAACTTGGTATGTAAAACTCTGAGGATGTGCACAAATTTTCATTCTGCACAAATCAGCCATGTGGAGGCGCTGCATCACGGTCAGACTTTCTCAGTGCTTGGACTCCTTGCTGCTTGCAGCTGTATTTGTCATTGTTTTAATCCTGCCTGTTTTCGTGTGTGTGAAGTGTGTTGTGTCCATCGCTTAACATTGTCACATAATCCTTTCATGGTGGAGACATAGCATATGTGGCACCAGATTTATAAGGTCAGTTAGGTGTTGTTCTCACCCCACTCCAATGCAGTTTTTTCATGCATAGTGTTCTTATTCAGTTACTAACGTTATTTTAAGCTGCTTGCCTGTACAGCCAAGAGAGACAGTATTCTCTGGTGATGAAAATTTCATTTTCAGCCCTTGCCATTAGATGGCAATAATTACCAGTGAATGGCAGAGAGAGCCTTAAGGGCAGAACAAGAGCGAATTTTCCTCAGTTGTGAATAAGGTTCTGTTCCTGTTGGCAGCCATTACTCCAATACAAATTACATTATAGCTAAATGTCTTCCTTTTATTATTTACAGGTAAGCAAGCATGGTAAATCGAAGCATGACGGTAGTAACTATTGTTCCAAATGCGTGTTTTCACATTTTATTGCATGCATTTCTGACGAACACGCTGCTAACCTTGTTCAGGTAGCCATATTGACTGCCCTTCCCCTCACCGCACGCTAGCACTACAGTTAGCACTACAATTAGCCTGATATCTGTAGGAAGTTATGTAAAGGTGACTGTTTCTTTCTTTCTGTTGTTAATTGCCAAATGTGTACTGTGGTTTGTATTAGCTGCAACTGGCTTGCAAACTTATTTGTCAGTGTAATCTGGAGTGCTAAATTGTGATCTGAAATTTGCTGAAATTAATTCAAGTTGTGAATAATTTTCTCTTCATGTTGGCTGCCATTACTCCAGTACAAATTACATTGCAGCTAAATGTCTCTTTTATTATTTACAGTCACAGACTGACCTGTTTTCAAATTAAAAAATGTGGCATCAGATTACCTCTTCTCTCACCAATCTGCATCTGTCAACAACATGTAATCTGCATACATGCAGATTACATAATTGCAAAATTTCGGAACTCATTTAACAACATTTGGGGTATTTTGATTCTCAGCATCAGGCTCTTGGCATTTTCAAAGAAACACCTGTGTCATTGTCAGGAACACTTCACTTTGTAGAAAGGGCAAAAGGATACCGGAGACAGGGTTCAGCTTCAGGGCCTGATGTTGCTCATAAGGGTTATCTTATGTCTTATTACAGTACAGCAGATAGTTACCATGAATATAGTCTAAGGGTGCTCAAAGTGTTTTGTAATTGTTGTTAGTTAGGAGAATAGCAGGAACTGAGAGTAAATTAGAGAGAGAACAGGTCCGCCTCCTCAAAATCATCTTACAGCCCAGCAGGTGATAACTCTGTTGCCTAGGCAATACCAAGAGAAATGAATACTTTCTCTCTCTGTCTCTCTCTCTCTCTCTCTCTATCTATCTATCTATCTATCTATCTATCTGTCTCTCTCTCTCACACACACACACACACACCTAATTACAGTCACTTGGTGAATGTCTGAGAAGTCTAGTACTGGTGTGGGACATGGTGCACTATAGCTTGCAGTCCACCAGCTGAGAGACTCAATATTGAATACAACCTCATCTGCTCTTCCACTTACCAACACAGAGCCACAGAAAACTGAAAAGGGTGACGACAGTTTTGTTATGACTTGGTAAAACTGCATATAGTCTCTCAGTATTGGTGGCTCTAATGATTGATTAATATTTTAAGCGACTAATTAAAGTGACTGACCTGTCTTTGTTTGTAGGATTACACAATACCAAGAGACTCAAGACATTATTTTTTTCACACATTTAAACATAAAATAAAAGACAAAAACTAGGTGTTGTCATTAAGTGAAAGCTAAATAAAAATGAGATTTAGTGAAACACAGGAAAACACACAGGATCTGAACAAATATATGCTCCTTACTATAGCCATTCACTTGCTAGCCAACTAAACTATCAGTGTCATCAGGATTAAATTACTGTTAATTTATGGTTAATCCACCTTGTAGGTTTCCATTTTTTTGCATACTGGTCTCTACCTCGCACATTCCTTTTTGCACGTTTGCATTTGCAAATTTTCCTATTTACTTAATCAATAGTATTATACATACTATTATTCGACATACTTATTATGTTCCTGCTGTATTCTTTATTTATAGATCATATTCTTCTTCCTCCATAAAATTTCGGCATGCTACTTGTCCTGCAGCTTTGAGAAAAGCCAGGCACATTATACATCAAAATGTGTGGTTCAATTGGGAATGGCGTGCCATGACTTTCTAATCGATTCGCGTAATCATGGCAACAAAAATCGCAAAAAACTGTGAAAAATTTCCTATAGAGAAATGATGGAACAGCCTGGCAAAACTGATCAAACCCACCCCACTTTGGAGCCCCATGACTTCATCATACTTTCATGTAGAAACATTCTTGAAAGTTCATATGGGTCACAAGACTACAGACTACAAGGCATCCGATCAGTATTTGGATATCTTCTGCGGTTTTTCGGATATCGCAATTTAAGTTTTATGCTGTTTTTTGATGGTTTCAGATTTTATAATGGGTGTGTATTGCATGGAATGTTCATGGCTAGAGTGTGTCACATGACCCACACTCTGGCTCTGCCATCTCTGAAAATTCTCTCCAAAAAACTCCAACAACTTCTTGTATTTCCCACACTTTACAACCTTCATGGACAATTTCTAGATAAAAACGTCGAGAGATGTGTCTTCTGTCATCCAGTGCTGCTCTCACTGTGATATGACTTAGGGTTTTTGAATCATTCGCTTCTGTCTGCAGACTGTGCTGACCAAAACTCCCATAGACTGCTATGTTAAGCTGAGCTCTGAAGTTCTCATCAAAAACAGAGATGATGGGAGTTTTTAAATTGTGATTTAAAAAAAAAACACACCAGTTCTCAAAATATGGCTTGCACCAGATCAAGTCTGAAGTCTTGTGACCCGTTTAAAGGTTCAACTATGTTTCTTTGTTAAAGTATGATGAGGTAATGTGGCTCCAAGAAGAGGTGATTTTGATTATTTTTGTGACTGGTTTTGCCTTATAAAGGGGCTTTCAGATGGAATGCGGTGTACACCGCGCTCGCCGCTGGGGACCGCGCAGAGACAGCAGGGCACAGA
>OMKZ01027144.1:16292-29779 GCA_900302535.1 Neoniphon sammara
AGAAGGGAGAGAAAGGAGACCAGGGCCGGGTGGGGATCGCTGGGATGCCTGGTTTACCAGGAACTCCAGTGAGTATCGTCCTGGCTCTTAAGATTCCTGATACAGCTGATCGGTCTGATGATGATAGATGATAGCTGAGACATTTTCCGTTCATCTTCTGTTCACATTTAGCACTGTAAATGTGACAGTGTGGCAATTCATTTTGGAAATCTTTAGACTACGTTCATATCAAAGAAGTCAGTATTTAAATCTATGTTTAAGCACGTTTGACCAAATATAATGTTGTTCCAGCTGTATAAATAACATCAACTTGCTATTTTTCCCAACATAATGATCAATCTGAAGAAAAAAAAAATCCTGAGATGAGTATTTCCTCTTCTCTGCAGGGGAGACCTGGAATTGATGGGAAGAGGGGCCTGGCAGGAAAAGATGTGAGGATATATTTTCATTTAACTACTACAGTGCTGTGCTTTTACTAACTTGTTATGATGTAATTAAATATTTCAAGTAATTGGAATTAAAATGCATTTTTCATTTCACAGGGAGAAAGAGGACCAAAAGGAGATGATGGCAAAAAGGTGCTTTATATTTATTTATGTGGCAAAAAAAATTCATTAAGCTGTGTAATGAATACAAAAGTTGCTTTTTTGTTTTTCTTTCCAGGGGGACAAAGGAGATCCAGGTGTAAATGTAAGTGGATAAAACCAAACTGCTTTTATGGACAAAAAAAATAGAGGTATCAGCTTGAGAACTAAGTAACTGTGTTCCTTTACCAGGGTAAAGATGGCGGTAAAGGGGAACCAGGACCTCCAGGTTTGCCTGGTACGCAAGTGCTTGTCACTCCAGAGGTAAAAATAGTTACCTGTAATTTCATTTATTTATTGAACTGGGACAAGAGAGTCCCTGATCTCATCAAATTTATTTTATTTTATTTTATTTTTATTTTTTAAAGACGTAGAAGTAGATTCAGTACCAGGTCCATCTAGGTCTGCCTGTAGGTTGTTGGATACTAGATGGATGCTAGTTTAAAGCTCACTGATAGTTTTGGGGATCATTTCTCAGGGTGCCACCATTGAAAACATCAGACAAGCATTTCCTATTCCAATGGGACCTCCAGGAGCCACGGTGAGTTTAATGGTCACCTGCAGCATGTTTATGGTTATGGTATCATATCAATCCAAGCATGGCATGGCAAAATTTATATACCATAATTTCTCTGGTATCTGAGAGCATACATCAGTCAATGATAGTATGTAATGTATTTAAAAGAGGGTTGAAATGAGTTTTGGTGCCATTATGTGCTGATAGATGTGGGAGTCAGTAGGCTTGTGGCGTGAGCTTGATGCCATGCATTCTAGATGCATGTTCCAATGTCTTGCTCCTCTGTCTCTGTGTGTCTAGGGTTCACCAGGAATGAAGGTAAGATGGTAACGGGGTTTTTACCAAAGCCGATTTATAAATAAGAGCAATAATGGCTCTGTGGTTCATAGCTTTATTGAATTTCTTGCAGGGAGATAAAGGGGAGAGAGGCTGGAAAGGAGATAAGGTAAGTGTTGTTCGGTTGTTCGGTGTTCTCCCATAAAAAGCAGATGTATAGAGGATTTGAAACGGCACTATTTTTACTGTTTGCCTTAATGTTGCTACAGGGTGACACTGGAACCCCTGGAAAATCAGTTGAGATGAAGGTGAATACAGGATATTATAACATTATGCTGGCAGTGCACGTTAATGATTACTAAATCTTTGATCAACATATCCTTCTCTTCCTCAGGACATTGAAGCGATGTTTGAAGCCTACGGCATTAGGGTGAGCTCTGATCATGACATCCTGCAGTTTTTGAGTTCAACTGATTTTCCCTTTCTAGTACTTTCCCAGTCTGCCTATCTAAATATAAGCTCTTTTCCTCAGCTTCCCTTGCTCAAGGCCTTAATCGACAGATTGCTCCAGGAAGGAATAGAGGAGCTGCTCCATGTGCTGGACAACTCCAGGAAAACAAAAGAGGACATAGAAACTCACAATTCCAACATCATCACTGAGTACACAGTACGTAAACTCTAAGAGGGGAAGCGGGTGCACAGTTTCGTAAAAGAAACGAAGAGAGTCTGATCGTAGCAAGGGGTCGGTTCATGTATCAGTACTATAATTTAATCTATGAATGACAGAAGCATTTTAATATTTCACAGGAAGATGCCATTCAATGATGTGCAAAGTTGTACACCTGCTTCTTGAAGTTTTTTACATCTTCAAAGTGTTTGGATGAAATTGGCTCAGATTGTTTTGCTCTGTGAGTGGAATTCAAAGTGTCAAACCTACACAAAGTGGGACAATCCTTTACATTATGCTTTGCCTACAATATAAAACAGACCAAGCGGCCTGTATGACTGACTATATATGCCTGACTTTGTCATCTGAACAGAGTTCAGTGAAGTTTGACCTCTCCAGCCAGCAGCTGACACAGATGGACACCATAGAGGACCGAGAGTTGGGCAGACAGCTTCCAGAGCCTCTCATTGCTGTATGTGTCAGTCCTTCGCCTATTCCTTATATTATTTCTCCATAATATGATGTGTTATTTATGTGAGGTGTGTTGCTTGTGTATGTGGGGTGAGAAGGAAATGATGGAAATGTCACATTACACTCAAATAAGACAATATTTAACCAATACTGTTTGTATCTATAACTTATCCATTACATCACATGAATGTGACCCTCTAAGACTGCTCATTTTCTCATGACTACTCATTCTCTTCTCCTCTCAAGGGCCCTCTGAATGAAACTGCAGAGGGCCCCACCTTGTTGGCCATGACAACGCTGAATGGAGAGCAGGAGCTCAGCAGGATTGAGGCCAGGTTGATGGATGGAGACAGCATTGACATATCCCCAGTCAAAATTAATCTGACTGTGGTCAACTCCACTTTCAACCACACGACGACCCAGGAGGTAGGGATCCTGCACAATAACGAACTCTATAACTTTTGCAGAAAATTTTTGTTTTCAAAAATTTTTCCCAAGAGATGGATTGCTGAAAGTCCATGATCTTTTTCAACAACATCCTGCTTCAAAAAATTTCTACATACACTAGCAGCTGTCAGATATAAATACAATTGGATATCTGGGTGGCACAGTTGGCTATTGAACATACTGTGTACCCCATAAGGTTCAAATCTGTGTTTTAGGACATCTGTTGCATGTCATTCCACTCTATGTTTCTTTTTTTCACTCTTTGCACTACCAAGCAAAAGTGACAAAAAACATCTTAAAAAAACGAAACAAAAAAAATTGCATGGGCAAGTTTCATGCTCAAAGGCAGCTTGGCAGTTGGAACAAAATGCATTTTTCATTCACTTCACTCATCTAGATTTCTCCAGCCATTCCAGGGAGTCAAACACATGATCTTATGCTCGAAGTCAACCTCTCTAACCTTTACACCTCTGCCATCCCTCATGTATGACCAAAAAGTACAGGAGGGATTCACACAAAACTTGGTGGGAAGGTTGGTCATGGGCCAGCAAGGAAGCAATTTGCTTTTTGGGCCAAACATGACAGCACAAACAGTCTTTCCAAAAACAAGCACATAACATCCTGAAACCTGTTGGGGAGGTTGGGTTGGTCATGGCTCAAGGTGGCACTGACCAACTTTGTGTGTGTGTGTGTGTGTGTGTGTGTGTGTGTGTGCGTGTGTTTCAGAAGGTCTCAGTGCTCCCAGAACCAGTGCTGGAGACTGTTCTCCTCGCTCAGGAAGACTCTGTTAAGAAGAGCTCAGGAGAAAAGAAGAAGAACAGGGAACGTGGGAAGGTAAAGCTGTTATTCCATTAGCAGCTTCACAGTGGCTGTGTTTTCTCCTGAGTGATCAAGTGCAATCATCATAATTGTTTCATTTGCAAAAAAAAAAAACATGACACATGAAATTCTAAAAACACTCCAGTTTGACGATTACAGTGTCTATTAAATCTATTTTTCTCCCTACTCTTTGACACCTCACACATATTCAGAAATTGTTAAATAAATCTAAAACAAGTTTAACATTGCTTTCTCCTAAACATCTTTATGTAATGGTGTTGTATTAATTGTTTTGTATTAATCAACTCCCTTTTCCCCCTCTTAATATCTACCCAAACTGATCAACTCGTGGTTTGAATCTTTGAATCTCCACCAACTTCTGAAGCATGGAAAACCTTTATTTTTTTTCTTTCTGACTGTGAACTTCTTAACCAGGGCAAAGGAAACAAAGGACGACATAAGAGGCACAGACAACGCCTGGTAAATGTCCTCGCAGGAGTCAAACAAAACCTGCAAACTTAACTTTACCTTTGCCCCAACTAAACAGGGAATCTAACTAACAAAACCATTTCACTCTGCCCGGTTTAAACACAGGGTCTAACGCTGGCTGCTGCTTAGCATGACATTAACACAACATTATCAGTGTAGATGTAACCGTATTGCTGCTAAAATTCAATGCACATTCAGGCTTTATAAAAAATGAATACAATTTTAAATATAACAAATAGAATTAAACAATTGCAGCATACATAGTGTGGCTAAAATAACTAAAAGCATGCATTTGTCTTGACATTAACGTGCTTATTAGTTCTTTTAGATTGAAATTATTGTAATTAATGGGTTGCTTTGTTGTTGCTTTATGTTTTGTTATTGTGTCATTTGCTCTCGTCTTTCAATCGTTGACACGATTCATAAATTGTGTTCTGTGGCGATAACTTCTCATAAGTCTTTTTTCTTCTGTGTAAAGGCAAGTGAGCGGGTGAGGGGGGAGGAAGAAGAGGAAATTTACAATGGCGAAGAATACAGTTATGAATATGAGGTGGGAAACTGTTCCAATACATCTCCAAGTTGGCACTCACTGTATTTCCAGGAATTTAAATATATAGGTGATGATTGATTGTAGGTGGTTGTTACAAATTTGGAGCATTATCTCACTGCGCTTGGCTGCCTTCTTGATAATGAACCTGTCAACTCATAATCAAATACCTGATTTGAATAGCAGCATCTCTTGGGACTAAAATAGGTCTGTGCCCACACAATAGATGGGAAAGAGTACATTAATGACACACCCACTACCTGAATTAATTACTGGGAATAAATTAGTTTGTCATAATGGCCCACTGCATGGATGACACATACCTGTGCTGCAAATCAAAAATTAGAATTTCTGTAGGTTGTATGCTATTAAAAATGATGATGTTAATAATGGGAAGGCTTTTATTTATTTATTTATTTATTTATTTATTTATAGGAAGAACTTTTCACAGATGACCCCTCAGTCGCTCAGGAGGGGAGAGGGAAAAAACAGGTATCTTTGCTTCAGTCTACATGTTCTCAGCTATTTGAGACAGATTGGGGAACAATTTTGTGATTCATTTTAATATAAAATACATTCCAATTTGTCCTCATACACAGCTTGAAGTCCAAATAGAAGAGTCTCCCTATCCACTGAGTAAAAATGTGAGTACCTCATTTAAGGGTTATTTAAATTCTAAATATATATTATGTTATTTAAAGTGACCTCTAAACAGATGAGTCAGGTTGAATTCAGTGCTTTTTCTGTGGCTTCGCTTCTTTAAGAAATTTGTCTTTTTTTTTTTTTTTCAGGGTCACCTGACAACCACAGAGCCTCCAAGTCAGACAAGAAGTGATATAGAAAGGGTATGGGGGCTTTAGGCCTAAAAGGTTACTTATGGATTTTCATTGTGGCACTATTATTTGCTCAAAACTTCACAAGTGGAGGTGATTTTGTTGTATTCATGTCTTTTTTTGTTTTGTTTTATTTTTGTCATGATTAGGAGGAAATGTCAATGCTTATGCCTCCCGTCACAACAGAAGAAGAAGACAAGGTAGAGTTGCGATTTTAGCTCTCTTTATAGGACTGAATCATAACTAATTCTCTTGAAGATCCTTGCATGCCTTGGAATGCAAACCCCCTTTTATTTGCACTTTACTCTAGAGGCCTGAGAGTGATGTGCAAGTGCTTGAACAAAATGATGGTTGTTATTCATAATAGAAAATGATATTTGGTATTAATAGTTTATTTTTATATAGCAAGTGTTATACTCCATCCACACTGCTACTGTGCCTCCCTGCACAGCAGCCCTTGTACCTGTTTTAGGACATTTTAGATAGTCACTATATTAAGTTTCACAAGTCCCAGCCATGCTATAAGAGCTGTGAGCACTTGCCATCATAATTCAGGACCTTTTTTCTAACTAACACATGAAAATTTCACCAGTGCAAAGCAGTACATCTGTTTCTACAAGACTAATGTGAATGGAATGTGACTGAAACGCCAAATTAAACCAACAAAATTTAAAATACATATAAACTAAAATATTTATGAACAAAAATATAACCGAAGCATGAGATAGTATGACCTTTTTGGCCAAGTTGCTGTGGTAGACCTCACTGTTCCAGCATGCTTTGAGCACGATTTGCCTGAATGCAAATGAACAGACATGCCACCAAAGTCACACTCTTCAGGAGTGATTTACTGAACAAAAAAAAGGGGATTAAAAAGGGGTTAATTTTAATACTTTCTCTCTTTTTCATTTTTGTTTTTAAACAGGACCTCTCTTAACTCCTGAGAGAATGTGACTGTAGGGCTGTAAGCATTCATAAGCGAGTGCACACTGTTTGGGGGAGTGTGTCTATAAACTGTGAAGTGTATCGCTGGTGAGGAACAACTTGCCCTGATCCTGACCAACCTTTCATGATGTGGAAGCCCTTTTCACACAGTGATGATGTCACTCACTCAAAGCCACGCCCATGACATGATTCATGTCTTGAATCAGGGGTTTTTATCTTAGTGGAGGACTGTCAAAAATAGGAAAAACTGTGTCAAAGGAAGAGAATTGTACCTTCACATCCAGGTTACTGACATCCATTCATTTGTTCAGTGTAAATGGAACTGCAGCCTTTGCTTTACTGGCCTCTCCACCTACTCGTAATTTATTTATTAAACAACTTCATCATTTTTTGTGTCACAAATAAAGGTAACATTATGTCAGAAATTGCCGAACGTTCTCAAACTTGTGCCCATAATTTTAATAAACATCCCTCTGTATCAAGGTGTCATAATTTTTTTATTTATTGAAACATGGAAAAAAAAATTGTGTTTTGTTTATTGTCTTTAATAATCTACTCAATAAAAGATATTGGAATACCTGTTATACCAATCAGAATATACTGATGTTCTCAACATTTATATAGCCAGGTCAAACACTCTTTTCGCTGGTGAAATTTTTTGTTAATGCATTTTTCATCTGTTCTTAACCTTTCTGTGCATGTATCCTTAAGTGAGTAAAAACATTCATAACTTCCCATACAAGTCTACGCGTCTTTCTTTCTGATGTTTACAGTGTCATATTGCCGAAATGTTAAAGACAGACGGTGTTCAAACTAAATTTGACTTTTAAGCAGCGTTTTAGCACACACACACACACACACACGCACACACACACAAACAAACACAATTATCTGATAGGAAGAGTCACGAGTGACCTGATAAATTTCCTCATGAAAAGTTCTGGGGACTTGACAGGTGCCCCGATCCCACATCAGGGTGAAGAAAAGCGCCCCCTGGCCTGACTCTATGGTAAGTGTCACCTAGCTTTGTATAAAACAGCAAAACAATAGTTACAATCATACAAGTGATAATCATTCTAATATTACAGGCATTCATGCCAGGCGTGCCAGGTGGAAGAAATCGGCACCAGGACGGAGAGAAAGTAAATAGTTTTCTTTGCTGAGCATCTTCTAGCCATTCGCATTTTAAAATCCATACACTAAAGACAATACTGGATAAGGCATTGTGGCAAATGAAGTATGAAAAAACAGTTTCATGGTCACTACAGACCATGTGAGATTTAATTCCTCTTTTTATTTATTTATTTATTTATTGCAGTTTTATTCTTCTGGAGCCAGAGGCCACAACAACTGGAACGTAAGTGATCAGAGATATAGATTGGAAGTGTTGATTTAGAATAAATAAGAATTAAAACCTGGGGCGCTCTGGTGACTCATCATGTAGAGCATGTATCACACACCATTACCTGTGCCCTTTGCTGCATTTCATCCCCTCCCTCTCCCCTGTCCTTCCTGTCTATCTAGCTGTTATAAAGCAGAAATGCCAAAAAAAATCTTTAAAAAAATCTTTAAATTAAAACCTATTTACAGCATCATAAAATTTGTGTTTTTCTAGAAGAAGCAACAAGCAAACCCAGATCTTCAGATCCAAACCTGGAGAGAAAGACGAGAGAGGGAGATGCATACAGAAACAAAGGGAGGAGAGGAAACAGTGAATCCTGAGGAAGAGGACGAGTGGGAACTGGAGGAAGAAAGAGGGACAGAGACAGATGGATTCACAGTAACAGGCCCTGATCCAGACTATGGGGACGAGGAGCGAAGTGGAGACTACGAGTGGGAGAGAGAGGAGGACGTGGATGGAGAGAGGGAAGGGGAGGAGAGTCTGGAGAAGGAGAGAGAGAGGGAGCGGCTGGAGATGGAGAGAGAGAGAATGGAGTTGGAGAAAGAGAGGGAGGCTGAGCTGGAGCTGGAGAGAGGAAAGATGGAGAAGGAGAAAGAGCTGGAGAGCGAGAAGACAGAGAATGAGGGGGGGCGAGATTTGGAGCGGGAGAGGGAAGAATGGGAGAGACGCAGGGCGGAGATGGAGAGGGAGCGAGGGGGGGATTATGAGGAAGAAACTGGGAGGCCATATCCATATCCTCCAATGTATTTTTACCTCAAGGTAAGGCCATACACTCACACTTTGATTTCATTCACACTTACATTCAGGATTCACACAAATGCATCATCATGAAATGCTTTACTTTTAATTTGTTTTGTGTGTTACCGAATTTTAATACAGATAAATGTTCAACTTTTTGTGCATTTCTTGTACAATAGGGCGCGCCGGGTGAGGATGGAAAACAAGGACCGAAGGTAACTTAAGAATTACACATTTTCAATCACATTTAAGTGAAAATTCAATAGACTATCCTTTAAAGTCACATGATAAATGTGTTATACGCTGACTTCAGTTATTGTAACATTAAAGCCAAGTGAAACCTGCTCAAACCTTTCAAAACACTGACAAAAAATCATCAACTAACAGGTTGTTTGCATTTTGCAGCCTTCATCTTAACTGAAACACATCCTGACATTGTCAAAGTTCATGAGTCATCGCTCTCATCCCACTCATTATACAATCATCCTCATCACCGTCCCAATATGATATAGCAGGACTGACAGTCACCCCATGAAATGTGCCACCAGTGCACAAAAATATCATCGCTGCTGTCCCCGCCTACCCATATTGCATCAGCAAATGACGCCAGAGCTCAGGGAGAGCTTCTCTCCCGTCTCGCCTGTCAGTAAAACCAGGAGGTTCTTAGTGTTTGATGCCCCCTCAGCTCTGCTTCTGTTTGAGGCAGTAGATTAAAGCAGACATTAATAATTCTCCTTGTTAACCTGCCACATCACTATAAGCCTCTGCAATCTCTGCTTACTCGTCAGGGTTGTTTTCTTTGTGTGTTTTTGTTCACATTGCCTGTGATGATTTATTTTGGTGCATAAAACAAGTCCAACTATCGAACTGATTTTGATGTGATTATCCACTTTTATCAGGGGGTAATCGGTGAAAAGGGACAAAAGGTAAATACAATTGTATTCTTACACAGCTAAGCTACAATCTATACCACACTTCTCTTAAATGACATAACTGTATGGGCTGCATAATTCTTTCAGATTGCAACCTGATTTGAACATGATGTATTTTATTATATACTGAAACAATGATTGTGTATATGCATGTATGTGTGTAGGGTGAACCAGGCATTGGCCACAGAGGGCCAGTGGGACAGGCTGGTCCTCCAGGACAAAAGGTGAATTTTACCTTTTTTCTCACTCTTAAGAAACAGGCAACGGCTGATTAATAGCATCTCTATGATAGCAATTAATCTTCTCATTGTCTTTCTATCACTCTTACTTTAATTGACTTTGTTTTTCATTTCACTTTTCATTTAGTGAAATTAATTGCCTCAATGACTCACTCGCTCATTTAAAATTGTGTGTGGAAACATATAAATAGATAACGGCAAGAAAGATTTTGCTCGAAAGCAATTATTTGGAAGTAATAGAACGGAATAATGACATCACACAAAACAAGTGAGCTCACTGTGTTTGTGTGCCAAGTATTTCATTTGCTTTTCTGCTTGTTTCTGTCCATCTCTCTCTCTCTCTCTCTCTCTCTCTCTCTCTCCTCTCAGGGTGAGCCGGGTGAGCCAGGACCTCCAGGCGCTCAAGGTATCCAGGGTATCCGTGGTAACCCAGGCATTCAGGGCTCCCCGGGCCTGAGGGGTCAGCCTGGGGACCCAGGAGAACCAGGCAGAGAGGTGAGACAGGTGGACATCCCATAATCAATACTATCTTGTACTCATCAAGAGTTGCCAATGATCTCCTTTCAATAAAGTAAAACACAGTGAAGAATGTGAATAAACTGTATAACTTTGAATGAAAATAGAATAAGATGGTGAACAAGAAAAAGAGATGGCCATGTCATTTGGTTGTGACCGTGTCACTTAAATTGTCAGTCACTTCTCTGTCCAGAGGGTATTCATAGCATCCTAAAAAAAATCACAGTGACCATATGCTGTATTTCATGGTAAGAGCCGTTGTCTCTTCATGCAGGGAGACAGAGGAAGACGGGGGAGGAATGGCTCACCTGGATCACTTGGACCACGAGGAGCTCCAGGACCACCGGTTAGAAAACACATTTTCTTAATGATCTTCACAGCTGCTTTGTCTGATGACTTCTTGCCTTTTATTGAGATTTTTCATAAAGGTGTCTGCCTCAAACAGAATTAAGTGTAGACACTATACAGTGTAGTAAATAGTTAACAACCCATATAACACTAAAATATAATTTGTGCAAGAAAGTAAAGGATAATTTGACAATAACAATAACAACAAAAAAAAAAAGTTCATATCCATGTTTTAGTGCAGTCTATCTAGCCAAATAGTTTCTGTGAGATTTGGCAAGGTTTCTAGTGTATGTCCCTGGGCTGGATGGGTATTCTTTTGTGGTTAAAAATTTACATGTGAAAAACTCAGCAGCAACCGCTCTTTCCAAAAACTACTGGGAAACATTTTCTGCCAAAGAGCACTGGCAAACTGTATCTATCTGCTCCCACTGAGTATGAATTGGCTAGATACACTAGGATACAGGTGGATGAACAAGGGGTTAGTGGGGAAATACTTTTATTTTATTTTATTTATTTATTTAGTATTTTGGGTGAACTGTTCCTGTAACAACATTTTATCACAAGCATTTGTTTGATTGCTTTTCATGTGAAGTTAGTAATATTCTTTGTTCTGTTAGCCAACACGGGGGTTGCAATGCAAATTTCATTGACATGTAAATGTTAAATGACAATAAAGGCAATCTTGAATCTTGAATCTTGAATCTTGTTCCCAGGGCCCTCCTGGTGTGCCTGGAGTGAATGGAGAAAAGGTACACACAGTATATCTACAGTATTTCAGTAGTATATTACCTTCGTTTGACTAAGATTATGTTCAAAGTGTATGGCTTAATGTTTGCAATGGCACTTGTGTGTATTGTGTTTAAAGAGATCTGTTTATCACAATCATCTTATGTTTATGTTTTTGTTTGTTTAAAAAAACAAAAACACCAACAACAAAAAAAACATTATTAGTTCATTATAGTATTTTTACTCCCATAAGGGCGACAGTCTGCCAGGTGAACCTGGTACCAGGGGTGTGGCTGGCAGCCCAGGCAGAAAGGTGAGCACAGTTTATACTATATTAGATTACCTCTGAGGGAGGAGTCCTTGTTTAGTCCCTGTTTAGATCAGGTGAAAATTCCTGATGTCAGGTTTTGTAATGGAAAATACTTGTATTGTGCCCTTACTGTAATCAACATGCAAAATTGCCTGGCTGGTGAGGACGTGGAAATATTGGCTGCGACTAGACAATTGCTACTAAATTGGATAATTGATGCTGTAATTTTATTGCTTTTTCCTTTCTAAATTTGTTGCTTCTGATTACATTGTCTCTGAAGAATTCTGTTTGCACTGGATAAAGCAAACTTTTGGATTTTGTTTTCTACAGGGTGAAAAGGGCACTCCAGGAATTAAAGGAATCCGTGGGCATATGGTGAGTGACTATTATTACTTTTCAGACCTGTACAACTTTTACATAGCTATATTTGAGACCTTCATTTGATTACCAGTTATCTACACACTGAAACAAAAACTCTTTTCTTTTACTTGACCTCTTTTAATAGGGCCTCAAAGGCTTGCAAGGCAGCAAAGGTGAAAAGGTAAGCTGGTATGTAGGTATACACCATATCTCATCATAAATATTCTTGATATGCAGACAGTGCTTTATTTGGTAGCCTACACATAGCTGGTACTTAGTAGGACTCTCTGTTCCCTCAAAAATATCCTGAATTTTTTGAAGCATAGACTCAACAAGATACTGAAATGTTCCACAAGTCTTAGTACATGCTTATTTGATAGCACCACATATATTTATTTTCTGCAGAATATTGCAATGGTAAGATTCCAACTGTCCTTAACAATTCTTGAAATTTTGTGGATTTCAGAAAAAAATATATAAAAAGACCTTTTTATGAAGGGATGGGCTGTAAAGTATTTTGTAGAGAGGAAGTCCATGATGAATATGATGGATTGTGAGTAAACAAGCATATTACTTCTAATGCAGATATCCCACTGGGCCTGCTTGTGGCACCAGAGGGAAGGTCATATGGTCATACTTTCACCCTCTGGCCAACATAAATGTTGTCACAAACAAATTTCCACTTCATGGAAATGCAAAAAATAGGCTTTGAGATATTTGTGCAAGATTAAAAATTTCACCTTCTGGTGGTGCTAAAGGTCATAGAGTCAAGAAAATTTACAGATTTCATCATCTGGACGCCATGAATGCTGTCACCAAATTTGATGGCGATCCATTAAATAGATTTGGGAGATATGCCACTTTGCATGTAACTGCTGACCGACCGACTGTCTGTGCTCTTTAAGGTTGAGTTCTGGGTGTTCAATGCTATAGTAAATTAGTGTCATGTTCCTGGAACCATTTTGAGACATAAGCTGTGTCCCAATTCAGGGGCTGCATCCTTCGAAGGGCGCGGCGCCTTCGAAGGCTAGTCCTTCGAAGGCTGCTCCAGAGGACGCATCAACTGTTGTTAAATGGGATGGTCTGGCCTACGGAGGATTTCGTGGTTGCGTCACCACGTCATGATTTCTGTCACCAAAGCCCGCGAAAAAACGAACACTTTTTTAGCTCTATATTCAATCCAAACATTTACAGTTTTACAAAAAAAAACCCATTACTTACCATTTGAATGTGTACTCAACACTGCTGTTGCTTGCCGTTGCCATTTGAAATCTTTTTTTTTCCCGGTTCAACAGCGCGCAAAGAATCTTGGGATATGGGG
>OMKZ01027153.1:0-11948 GCA_900302535.1 Neoniphon sammara
CAGACTGGGTCTTTAATAAAAACTGACCTCTAGTAATCTTCGTATGACATTTGTATTTACGAAACAGCCTCTCTACAATGATTTCAAAATACAGATGGGTGAAGATGCAGGAGCCAAATTAAGTTACAAAATCATTACTGAACAATTAAATGAATAAATACCGTGTAATAGCAATCAAATGGCATGTCAGGTTTCCAGTTTCTGTAGCTATGGTCCGTGGACAAGAGTGATGATCACCTCTTATTGGAGGTGAATGACAGAGCCGCTAATATACAATTTTTAATTAAAGGATAATATCATCTCCCTACATAAACTTTATCTGGAAAAAATCAAATTCAGAACAAAATTGTCAATGGAAAAGCTCTAGAACATCCACATTATTGTAACCTGTGTGTTTTCTGCCCAGTTTGTCCCAGTGGCCGCTTTGGTAAGAACTGTGCTTGGAGCTGCAGCTGCACCAACAACGGAACCTGTAATCCCATCGATGGATCCTGTCAGTGTTACCCAGGATGGATTGGCAGTGACTGCTCCCAGCGTGAGTCAGATATCCTACAGCTGCTGATTAGATGTATGGGATTAAATTATTAAAGGAATACTTCAACGTTTTGGGCAAAATACCCTTTTTCAGAGTTTTAGGAGAAGTTATACAGTTGGAACTATAACTGCTGAATGCATGTATCCTTCTGTCTAGCTCACTGATCCATGTACCACTTAGGGTATAGTTTGTAGATGGAAGGATACATGTGTTCAGCAGTTATAGTACCAACCATCTAACTTCTCTCTTGTCTTGAAAGTGTTCAGGGACCTCTCTGCACCATGAATCTGAAGCTAAGGCCCCAAATGATACTGCTCATTTGATTATTTAGAGATTACGCTTGAGTCCATCAAAGCAATCAATTATGAGAATAATTCCAAGTTTTCAGTTAAATCCAACATGAGCATCAGTTATGTCTAGTTATAGACATAACTGATAGTCAAAACAGACAGCTAAACCTGTTTTGTCTGTTTCGTGATCTCATCTCCTTGTAGTCTTAAAATATACTAATTGCAGGGGAGAAAAATCTTTATAGCTTAAATAGTTAGTTCAAAAGACAAGGAAGGCATGGATAACTTTCTGAAAGCCAGACCAGGATTGAAACTGACGTAATTCTTGATTATTTGACTTGACTTGTCAGATCACAATCAAAAGTGAGTCCCGAGTTCACTACAGTTGACATTATGTGGGAAGTTGCCATGATTTCTGTGACTTTCAAAAGCAACATTTGGGGGGCCAAGTATGGAGACCTCACCTTTATCATCATGAAACCTTTGAGACATCTAATATGTAATATTTGCTGAACACATCTCAAGGATATCAAGGCTAATTGTGTTTCACAGACACACAAGCACAGTTAGTTCCCCAGCCTCTGTGAACATGAGGAAATTGTGACTCGAGAGAGAAAAAATGTTAGTAATGTGGCCCCATCTTGTGGTTGTTTATGGTATTAATGAAACACTTGAGACTGTAGTGTCTGTTACTCTTCTGTCATACAAGATACATTCTATACACATAGCAGTGAGAATCTACAGTGTAGTTTGAGGGAAATAATTTATTCATATAGTCAAAGCGGTTTTGGTCTAGTAAATGTGTTCTTTCATAGATACATTACAGTATTAAAAACATGGATATATGACAGATATATGTTAAGTGCTCACAGTTTGAATCAAATACGTCTATGCTTAATATTCATCTAGTAAGTTTCTCAGCAAAAAAAAAAAGAAAAAACTGATCAAAAGCAATATTGATAATGATATTTTGCAGTGGCTTCGTAGTATGACAACAGATGAGAGATATAACAATTTGCAATATGTGAGCCAGTTTGTACATGTACATCCTTCACATGCATGTTGTTGTTGTGTTGCAGCTTGTCCGCCCGGTCAGTGGGGACCAAACTGCATCCACACATGTAACTGTCATAACGGAGCTTACTGCAGTGCTTATGATGGGGAATGCAAGTGTACACCAGGATGGACCGGCCTGTATTGCACACAACGTGAGTTACACACACAAACAGGGAATATTCATGTGATAGCTATGTGATGAATGTAGATATACATAAATTATGCCAGAGGTTTTCAAGCTTTTAAAGTTCCAGACCCCCAAGTTGAGTTCCATCAACCCACAGACCACTGTTTTAAGTTATTTTGCCCTAGGAACCCAGATACGAAAAGATACTTTGGTTTGTATGAGATTGAAGTATGAGATTGTTTAGATGTCATACATGCAAATAGATTGTGGTTAGACATAATGTAAATATAATCACTCAAATTTGTGTCATAACATCTTTTGTGAATTAAATTATTTTGAAAATAATTTTTTCCACTGCATCAGGCATCATGTTTGATTCTTTGAATTCACAATAGGAAAAAATACAGTATAATTAAAGTTAAAGGTATTGTTTACCAAAGAACCACTGTAGAGTTTATTTTAGTCCATAATATTGCAATGTGAAGAGATAAATATCTACTCCTACAATTTTACAATTTACAACATGGATGTACTGAAGAAACCACCATTCCCTACTCCCTTCACTTCATATTGTTTCCATTCCACCCTATGTAGTGGCTTTCACAGTTCCTCACTAGTTGGTTAGAATGCACCTTGTTCCCTGCCCTCACTCGTTTACCTGATTGTGTGCACCTGTTTACTCCTACCTAAAGGAATACTCCAACGTTTTGGGCAAAAGATCCTTTTTCCGACTTACCCAGTCCGAGACAAGATGTTTGATACCATTTTCAACTCTGTACATTCACTGGTTCAGTTCTGATGGATAGCATTTGGTGTTAGCTTAGCATAAAGACTTGAAGTCTACAAGAGTCATTAGCCTAGCTCTGTCAAAGTGAAAAAATAAAACTTACAACAACTCCAAAGCTGTCTAATTCACACAATGTATCGTGTATTTGAAATGCACATCTTGGGATTAAAGGGGGAAAAAAGAGTCGTTTAGAGTCATAAGTTAGATGGTAAGAACTATGACCACTGACCATCTAGCTTCTCCTAAAATGACTCTCAATTTTTTTCATCACCGTTTAATACACATGATACATTGTGTAAATAAGATGGCCTCTGAGCTGCTGTAAGGTTTATTTTTTTCACTTTGACAAAGCTAGGCTAATGACTCCTGTAGACTTCAAGTCTTTATGCTAAGTTAACACCAAATGCTACCCATAGGAACTGAACCAATGGATGTATAGAGGTGAAAATGATATCAAACATCTTGTCTCAGTCTGGGCAAGTCGAAAAAAGGGTTTTTGGCCAAATTTTTCCAGAATGTTTGCAAAATATTTTCCAAAATGTTGGAATATACCTTTAAGCTGCTGCTGCTTCTTTCCTCACTCTCACAGGGTGACAGTCAGTTCACATTGTATTTGTGCATGAATACTGATCCTCATACTCTAACTTTTCACCATTTTGGAGCAAAGCATTTGATATATAACTCCCTTGCAGGCTGTCCACTGGGTTTCTATGGTAAAGACTGTTCACGGACCTGCCAGTGTAGGAATGGAGCCGACTGTGACCACATCTCAGGACAATGCACCTGTCGCACCGGATTCATGGGACGCCACTGTGAACTAAGTCAGTACTACAGTCATTTACCAACTCTCTGTATTGTTTGTACTTTGCCCCATTACTATCTGGTGTGAAAAAAACATATGCATCAGAGTTGTTTAACCTGGTTAGTCAATTACATTCAGCTGTCTGGCTAAAACAGTCCTGTGTGATGGATTTTCAAAGTCTCTGAACCAGACCAAGTCACTCTAATCTGACTGAAGATTGTTTCAGTTAGACTATGTGACAGGTTATCAGCAGGTCCTTAAAAAGTATTGTGTTAATAATTTAAATTAATATTGTATGTTTTGTTGCTGTTGCTTATTGTTTCCTGCTGCTGCAATGACTCATCATCCCATAGGGATCATTAAAGTTTTATCTAATCTCCTCTCTTATGTTGGAGTCACTTTGATTGATTTATTGATTCCCTTTTTGTGGATATTCTGACTTCTTTTCCAGAATGCCCTCCTGGTTCATATGGTTATGGCTGCCGTCAGGTGTGTGACTGTCTCAATAATTCTACTTGTGATCATATGACTGGCACATGTTACTGCAACCCTGGCTGGAAGGGAGCTCGGTGTGACCAAGGTGAGGAGACTCCAAACATTACACTTAGGGATTTTATTCTGATCGATTTTCACATAAAAATTATCATCAATATTGTCATTGTTAGCCTCAACAAGCACCCCTACACTTGCCACACACCACATGGCCCACTTCAGCCAAGGCTGACAGCTAATATTTTAGCCAATTTTATACAAATATTCAATAAATATACATTTGAGTATTTGATGTGTCCCAGTTGGAGATGCTTCTGAAACAGCCTTTAAGACCATGGGATACTAAAGCTCACCAGTGAAACCCAGGATGATAGCATTAATAATAATACAACATTTTCATGCATTTTTGTTAAAATCTGATGAAAATGCCCAAGGAGTATCAGTTCCAGTTAATGTTTTCCCACGGACAACCAGTATTGATCATTTAATATTAAGTCTAACATTAATATGTAATCAGCCAAAAAACATCCATTCCATCATATTAGGGGTGAATGACATGAAATGGATCGGATTTTAGTTTTATGAAAAAGAAAATATTGGAACCAGTGTAGCACAATATATCAGTCTAACCTTATTCACAATCAGTTAATAATCTACCTTTGAATCAGGATGCCATTCCTTATCTAAACATTTACAGAAACTCCTCATGGAAGAAGGAAAGCTTTGCCAAGTGTTGTAGAAGAAGAACTTAAATATCTTTAAGGGGAAACAGTTTCCAACTCTGTCCTGCTGTCCTCACAAGCCGTTTCTGTATTCCTCACAACACTCTCCAGCCGGCATAGTGGTGGTGGGCAACCTGAACAGTCTGACCAGCGCAGCTATGCCAGTGGATACCTATCAGATTGGTGCCATTGCAGGCATCATTGTCCTAGTGCTGCTGGTGCTCTTCCTCCTCCTCCTCTTCATCATCTATAGGAAGAAGCAGAAGGGCAAGGAGCCCACCATGCCTGCTGTAACCTACACTCCTGCCATGCGGGTCACTGCTGATTACACCATTGGCGGTACGTTTACATAAGTACTGTTTTAATAAGGAGTTCTGGAAAAATCAGTCTAAGCAAAACCATAAAGGTCTCTCCGTAAACACTGAGTCTCCCAGTTTCTAATATAAACCATACAAGGATCCCATATTCAATCTTAATAAACCACAAGGGTCCACTGATTCTGTGCATCACTTAGCTGAAGCACACTTCCTCCACAGTAATTTCTTTAGAGGAAACATTCTTGAGCACAACACTGGATGAATCCTCTGGCACACAAAAAGGGATGTGTTCTCTGTTTCCAGTTTGTTTTAATAAACAGAAGAAGAACTGGGCAGTTAGCATGAGCAGTGATAGCCACCATGACTGAGCAGACAAAAGAACAACAGCTACAGAAACACAAACTCCATCAACAGAAAATTGAAGGAAAAACACATCACAGTACTAAACAAGCGACCTCTGAGAAGTGCAGTGCAGAAACCCACGGGGAGACAAAATAAAATCAACCATAAGGATCACACAGAAGATCAGTTTAATATAAAGGAATACTCCAACATTTGGGCAAAATAGCCTTTTTCCAACTTAACCAAACTGAGACAAGATATTCCATATCATTTTCACCTCTGCACGTCCACTGGTTAGGTTCCAATGGGTAGCATTTAGTATTAGCTTAGCATAAAGACTTTAAGTCTACAGGAGTCATTAGCCTAGCTCTGTCAAAATGAAAGAATAAAGCTTACAGCAACTCCGAAGTTGGCTTATTTACACAATGTACAAGTGTTTTTCATAGTAATGAAATACACATCTCAGATTTAAAAAAAAAAAAAAAAAAAAGGAGTCATTTTAGGAGAAGTTAGATGCTAGGGACTATAACCAATGAACATGTTTTCAGCGGTTATAGTTCCCACCATCTATAATTCTTACCATCTTTCTTCTCCTAAAATGAGAATCACTTTGATATAACAATGTTATATGTTTGGAATATGACCCACCTGATTCTTTCTTTGCTTGAGCTGAGATGCTATTTAGCTTTTGTTTTTGGGTCTGGTTGCAGCAAAGATATTGCATTGTAACTAGATTTCTTTTCATCTCATTTTTTAGATGCACACCCACCAGCGTGTGAACCCCATCCCAGCAACTACTTCTCCAACCCCAGCTACCATACTCTGACTCAGTGCATTAGCCCTCCACATGTTAACAATATTCCATATGGAAAGGTGCTTATGTGCAGTTATTAATACTGTTAAGATTGTGCAGAATGGGCCAGGAACATTAAGATGTTGGGTTAAAAATGTACTTAAGGAATGTGCTTATTTTTTCTTACATGATACTATATGTGATAATGGTATATGACTCATAAGAAATAGGCTTACAACATGTTATGTCTCCTTTGGATGGAAATTGGCAGTTGTGGTTTATCAGTATAGGAAACTATTTTGTCTTAAATTAAATAGTGTTATTTATCAATAGTCTTAAATAGATATATGCCATAATTAAAGGTTTGCTGATTTGATTCAACCTATTCTACAGTCAAAGTAACATCTGTTGAATGAACTTAGATGAAGATGGAAAACAATGGATTAATTTTGTATTGTGCAAAGGGAAAGATGTTAACATAGAGGGCTGCAATTTTTACTGTACCTATAATTATTATTATGGACATGTAGAGGTATTCTATTTTAATTCGTTTTATTCTGTTCTGTTGTTCTCCCCATAAATAATGATTCTAGGCCAAGAACAACCAGTTGTTAGTGAACTTGAAAAATGTGGATCACAGAAAGAGATCTGCCATGGCCGATCACACTGGCACACTGCCTGCAGACTGGAAACAAGGAGACTGCTTCAATGAACTGGGTAAGACAGCAAACACATTTAGTATTTATTGACATGGACACAAATTCAAATATAAAATCAAGGGGTCACAAGATGATTATGACATAGGAAAACGGTACACAAAAGTATTACCAGGTTTGTTTTTTCATATATTTTCTCCATGTTTAATTGTTTTCCTGTGAAATACTGAGTAAT
The DNA here is from genome assembly GCA_900302535.1 of Neoniphon sammara. NCBI lineage: Eukaryota > Metazoa > Chordata > Actinopteri > Holocentriformes > Holocentridae > Neoniphon > Neoniphon sammara. The sequence continues at coordinate 7,155 of OMKZ01027153.1, forward strand.
TTTAAAATTTGAGGCCTTGTTAATTAAATAAATTAAACAATGTGAAAATGGAGCCGTTTTCCAGTTTGACTGATCACCACTCTGTGAGGGGGTTCGCAAGTGGGCGTCGCTTCATTTTAAGGTGTCATGAGTGAAAAAGTTTGCGAACCACTGCTCTAGACCAAAGGATTGCGAAAAGACAAGAAAGACAAAAGATTAAATGTTTATGAGTCTAGCTTTCTCTGGATGGAGCGTTTGCTCACCATTGTTTGGATTTGAATAAACCCGACTTCCTCAGATCCTGCTATGCATCATCAGTCTGTGAAGATCAGTGCAGCCCAGGATTTATTTTGTGGAGAGGTGTTGTAATTTACTTGCTTTGAATCCATTTTTGCTCAATCTGCCCCATTTACTTTTAATTCAGTTAGTGTGTTCCTACATTTCCCAGAACGCCTTTTGAAAAGCCCCAAAAAAGGGACATTAACTTGTTGTCAGTGGAGAGAGCGATAGCAAAACTCCTAGCAGAGAGTTACTCCAGATGAAAGTTGGAGTGATGCTCCTCACTCAACAGTATTAATGTTTTAGGGGGTATTTTTCCATGTAAGTTGATTTGATTTGTGACTTCCCATGAATGTGTTTACATATCCATCATCAGAATATATGTAATTGGTCAAATATGGTGCATTTATGGAGCCTTCATTAGTGGGAGCCTTCTTTTGTGTTGCAGCCCCACTTCTTTATTTAGGCTTACAAGATGAATCTATTTTTACATAAAAATCATGCCTAGTTATGTTTACCCTTACACATAATTTTTGCCTCCAGCAGTCACTGACCTTATCCTTTATAAATAAGTTCTGTTTCCCCCACTTCCATGTTTTCCATGGAGTTGCTTAAACTTTCATGTCATTTTCATATGTAATTTTCCTTTCCTAATCATACTAGGAGCCTATGGTGTTGACAGTAGATACATGGGGAAATCCTTACGAGGTGGGTCCTGATTTTGTACACGCACATAAAATAAACCTTTAACAGGATCAGTTTGATGTTTTTATTTATGTCTAACTGCTTCCTCCTTCTGTCATTCAGATCTGGTGAAGGGAACGCCCTATCATGTCAGTTCCTGCTCACTCAACAGCTCTGAAAACCCCTATGCTACCATCAAGGACCCCCCCTTGCTGACACCCAAAAACACAGAGTGTGGTTATGTGGAAATGAAGTCACCGGCCAGACGGGATTCACCATACGCTGAAATCAACAATACCAGCCCGACCAACAGGAATGTCTATGAAGTTGGTAAGGAGTTTAATTGGCTATTTACTTGTCAACAGAGTGTTGTATAGTAGTATAATTTTGTAATTCGTATTACTATTCAGTATGTACAGCAGCATGCAGTAAGAACATACTACTACTACCTCTACTTCTATGGCTAAAACTGCGGCTGCTGCTCTTGGTGCTGCTACAAATTTTCCTCAAGGTACTTTAGCTTTTATACTTTATAGTCTCATCTTCTTTGCTGTATCCTACTAGTAGTTGCAGCTGCAGCAGCTGAATTTCCCACAGGGGTCATCTTCTCTTAAAGGAATGCTCCAACGTTTTGGGCAAAATACCCTTTTTCCGACTTACCCAGACTGAGACGAGATGTTTGATACCATTTTCAGCTCTGTACATCCACTGGTTCAGTTCCTATGGGTAGCATTTTGTGGTAGCTTAGCATAAAGACTTAACGTCTACAGGAGTCATTATAAAAATAAACCTTACAGCAACTCCGAAGCTGTCTTATTTACACAATGTATCATGTATATTTGGAATACATGTGTTGGATTTTTCTTTTTAAATCAGAGTTGTTTTAGGAGAAGTTAGATGGCAGGAACTATAATTGCTGAACACATGTATCCTTCCGTCTGTGTTCAAACAGAAGGATACGGGAAAAATTACTCTTTTTTTTTATTCCAAGATGTGTGTTCCAAATACATATGATACATTGAGTAAATAAGACAGCTTTGGAGTTGCTATAAGGTTTATTTTTTTCACTTTGACAGAGCTAAGCTACTGACTCCTATAGACTTCAAGTCTTTATGCTAAGCTAACATGAATTGCCGACCATAGGAACTGAACTTGAGATGTATAGAGGTGGTATTGAACATCTCGTCTCAATCTGAGTAAGTCGAAAAAACAGTATTTTGCCCAAAATGTTGGAGTATTCCTTGAACAGATGTGAAATCAACAGAACAGAAAAAAATAGATATTTAAAAGTTTTTTTTCCACTAAGAATAAAGTAGTGCTAAGTGAACTTTGTTTTCAGAGCCCACTGTTAGTGCCATCCACCCCACTGGGAGCAACAATGGCCATGTGCCATTTGGTCAGGACCCGTACGATCTACCAAAAAACAGCCACATCCCCTGCCACTATGACCTCCTGCCAGCCAGAGAAAGTCCAACCTCAGACCACAGTGAGCCGGACAGCAAATGATCCTAGAGACTCAGTAGAGACCAGGCCTCGCCTCTAATCTCCAGCTCCAGGAATGGATGGCCTACAGTAAAAACACAGGCACTCTTTACACTCACTTTCTACATATTAGTAATTGTTTTGTTGCTGTTATATTTTTAAACTATCACTGTAATCATGTAGCATGGCTGTTATTTCTGATCAAAGTGGGTGATCAAGTTGGAGGTAATTTTGAGTTCCAGCTGTCTTATTCCTACAGTAATCTTCAAGGTGTGTCTTCATAAATCATTCCATATTCCATATATGGAGTCATATCGTTTGCTTATAACACACAAACCTCTATTTTTATAACAATTAACAGTATTAGAAAACAGTTAATTTGATCTATTTTCAGCAAATTTATCAAAGAATATTGTTCAGAATTTTTTTTTTTTTTTTTTGGTCAGTTTTTGTTTTGTGAGAATGTGTGTGGATCTCAAGCTGCTTGACAATGTGTTTCTGATGTTCACACATCATAATCAAATCAAATTTAGTCAAACAGTGTTGGATAAGTATTCAAGTTAACCAAAGGTACAAGTGCCATTTAAAGACTATTTTTTTATCTACCTAGGGCAAAGGTCTTCAATTTTTTTTCAATCCATGGGCCTCCAAGGTGAGCACTCCCTAACTGACCTCCATATTTCGTTTTATATCATTTCTAATCACCTTGTAATAATCATGTGTAAAGCAATCAATTAATGCATGGAATATATAAATGCAGAGAAAACAGTGATGCAATTTCACTATAAACAGCTACCATGTCCCTAGTACTTACTGCACAGTGCATCTAAAAGATATGAGACACAGTATGCTCAGTGCCATTCATGGTCTGTTTTCCCATGCAATATCATTTTCTTTGAGAAAGTTATTTAGTTCCTCTCAGCCTGATGTGCTTTCATCCAGTGCTTTGCAAAAAACAAGTCATTCTCAATATGCTGCACAAAAGTGAAGAGAGGATGTGCATATCTGGCTGGATATGTCTATCAGCAACTCCCTCTGTCCATAAATCAGTAATGTCTCTATAAGACCAGAATTACTTCAGACACAACACTGATCTTTTATTCATAGTGATGATCGTCCTATCAGTGTGAAAACATAAGACAGTCATAAGCCAGTTAGACTGAAAAGAGGGCTTAGAAAAAAACTTTTAATTTTGACATTGAGCTAATAGGATTTGGAGGCTTGGAATTAAAGGAATAATTCAACATTATGAACAAAATATCCTTTTTCCAACTTACCCAGACTGAGACAAGATGTTCGGTACCATTTTCACCTCTGTGCGTCCACTGGTTCGGTTCCTATGGGTAGCATTCATGTTAGCTTAGCATAAAGACTTGAAGTCGACAGGAGTCATTAGCCTAGCGCCGTCAAAGTGGAAAAAATAAACGTTATAGCAACTCCAAAGCTGTCTTATTTTCAGTGTTTAATGTGTATTTGAAATACATGTTTTGGATGGATGGAAGGATACACGTGTCCTTCCATCTGCGCTAGATGCAAGGATACAAGTGCTCAGCGGTTACAGTTCCAATCATCTAACTTCTTCGAGAACAGGGGTCGGCAACCTTTACCACTCAAAGAGCCATTTGGACCCATTTCCCACAGTAAAGAAAACACTGGGAGCCACAAAACCCATTTGCAATTTAACATGAAATAACACTGCAACGTTTTGGGTTTTTTTGCCTTTATGCTATGTATAAATAAACTATAATGTGTTGTATTTAACCTCAGCACACAGCGTCTGCACATCAGGGCTGTATGCCGTCACCTTCATCTTTACACAGGATCGTAAGCTGTCATCTGTGAGGCGTGCGCGATGTTTGCTTTTAATAAAGTTCATGTTGGAGAACACCTGCCCACATACATATGTGGATCCAAAGATCGACAGGACTCCAAGTGCATGCTTTTTCATGTTCTCATAAACGTCGGGGATAGCATTCCAAGTTTGTCCGGTTTGGGGAGGTTTTCAATATCATGCCATTTGTGATTCTGAGCAAGAGCGGCCCAATGATGGGCAACATCTTCAAGGTCTGCTGTCAAGCGTTTAAACTTGGACACCCATATGTCTTTGTCGGCTATGTCAGCCAGTTCCATCTCAAGATCAGGTTGACTCACACCTGCCAATAAAGTCATATTCAGCAGGGATGGATCGAGGCTTAGGGGAGTGACAGGGAAGGATAATGTGTTTTTTTTTCCACTCTGAACTCACAGAATCGTTTCCCACGCTCTTGTCGGCTTGTCGCTCTTGTCGCCAAGAGGGACAAACATTTTTAACATGTTTTATTTAGATGTTACAAGATCATCATAATCTTCAAATTTAGAATTACATTTTAA
>OMKZ01027154.1:9209-11709 GCA_900302535.1 Neoniphon sammara
GATCATCTCTCAGCACTCAGAGGGATGAGTCTCCACTCAAACCTAATGCCCTCTCTCTCTCTCTCTCTCTCTCTCCCTCTGTGTGTGTGTGTGTGTGTGTGTGTGTGTGTGTGTGTGTGTGTGTGTGTGTGTGTGTGTGAGAGTGTGTGTACTAATTGCTCAGGTTAGATGAGCGTTGTTAGTAAATGATTAATTCCATCAGGCAGCTGTAGCCTGAGGTTAGAGACAGTATACCTATCTCTCTTTCTCTAGCTCTCTCCCCATACTGTGGTATCATAAATACAATATGTGTTATACTTACTCTAAAGTACTAGTTTTGTACAATATTTTGGTATTTGTCACTGTCTTCTGTTGTTCTCTAGTTTTTCATGCTCTATCTCCCAACTTGTTTTACTTCTTTTCTGTATTTATATCTCAATCACCATCTGCTCGTCTTTCTCTCTTTTTCTCTTCTGCTCGTCCCTCCTTTTTCACTCTTTTATCCACTTTCCCCTTCTCTCTACTTCTCTATCCATTGCTCAGTTCTTTGCCGTCTTCTCTGTGCGTGTGTCTATTCTGAGCAGAAAAGGTCAGATACAGAGGAACAGTGTGAATCTGATGCCTCCCCCACATTACACGCTCACACACGCACACACGCGCGCACACACAAGCAGGCCGACTGTGTAATTATGGAGGTGTCAGAGAAAGATGAGAGAGAGACAAAGAGAAAGTGTATGGGAGAGAGAGAGAGAGGGTAGTATCACTCCTACATTTAGGCAGTGTTTCTTTACATGTATTAACTGATTCGAGCCTAGAATAGGCTTACTGTATATCCTCACTGCTGTGGCATAGCACCCCACAGATTTGCCTGTGTGTGTATGTGTGTTATTACATACAGTACATAATGCCGTTCAAGTCCTAATCTGCGTGTCCGTCCGTCAATCAGTCCAGTCTAAACACGTTATGCCAGTGACATCACTCAAAACAAGATCTCATCTATATTACTGTGCATAACTGGAAGCAATGCTCAGTGCAGACTGGATGGAGAACCTGGAAATAAAGATGCTTTCATGTCATATGGAAAAAACCTTTAGAATGACTTGATGGTGAAAAGTGTTCATGAGTTCAGGTGCACTGATTCAAGTGGTCTGTGGACTCTGTGGCTCGGCTTTTACACATGTACTTCGGGGATAACACATCTGAATTCCCGTTTTACAGCAAGCCAAACACTTTGGAGGCAGTCACACCTGCAGAGACTGTAAGCGCAGCTCAGAACTGCTGACTGGGTCTATTTGGTCCGCTCGGAGCTTTTCAGACATGTTTGATTTTGTCGGCATTGTGAAGTGTGACGCGATCCAAGGCTCACCAAAGGCTGAAATCAATGGGAGGTTTTGACAGAGCCTCCCACTGAAATTGAGATTCTACGGTTTGCTCCAAATTGGCATGTTTTTAACTTCTGACACTTTCGGAGCAGAGATGTGTAAAACTGTTAACACTCAGACAGAGAATTAACATGAGTGCCATTATCCAAACAACAGCCTGCCCCAGTGATGGACCAGGATGTGCTCCATCATTGTGCTGTATTTGTATGGCAGTGAGAGACTTCCTGCCCTTGTTGTTTTGTGAGCCAGGACAGGGGCCTGTTGGCCAGGGCTATAAAGGGTGTGTGTGTGTGTGTATGTGTGTGTGTATGTTTGGCTAGGGGGACTCACAATCACTGCAAACCTCACTCCTCTTGTTCCACTACTATTTCCCTTCTTCTCTATTCCAGTCTGTGGACATTAAAGGGATACTTCAGCATTTTAAGAGGCCTCTATTATTGATTCTTGGCAGTAGTGGTTTCATATCCCTTTGACTTGTATTGGCCTTGATCTCTTGGAAGCAAAAACTGAAGTGTGAAAACTATCTGCTTTAGCAGAGAGGGAACTTGTTTGTGATCAGTAAGAAAGGGTTGTGAAAATCCACAACCTGCTCTTGTTTGCGTGTCTGCGTGTATTTATTTTGTTTTAGTTGAAAAATTAACATTAATGCATCACGATAAGGAGACATGCTTGACTTGTTGACATGTTGAATCATGGCTGACGTTTGAATAAAAGGAGAGAAATGCTCATGTGGAGATGTCACATTGTTTGTATTAGCTGGTATTGCCTAAATACATTATATTTTATTGATGTAACCTAGATGTTGAATAGTCGATGTAATGCATTGACTTCTGTTGCACATCTAAACAGCTTAATCAAATTATCCTGATAATGGAAATTAGAGCAATAGTCTCATTATTATTTCCTTGCATGTAAACATAGCATCTATGATAAACGTAGCTCCTGCGATACAATTTTATCTGTTGACGTGAACTCGACTCGGTATACTGTGGGAATAAGAGCGACACCACATTCTCCTCTGTTATAAAGGTTTGCCTTCAGTGTAGTTGCTCACTCTTATTTAAATGCATTGATACCCCTCAATTCTCAAGTAACAGAAAATGTTGCTGAGCCGCCAAAGCTCTGATTGGACCATCTGG
>OMKZ01027154.1:16709-24718 GCA_900302535.1 Neoniphon sammara
TCATTCCAAAAATGTTAAACAGTCCAAGGTATTGACAAGGCTTGTCTAGTCTTGTTAATGAAAGTCATTTGGCCTAACAATATTTTGTCTCACTTTAGCCACCACTAACTCTTCACAATCTAACATCACGTGATGGTTGGTTGACCAGACATTATGTTAACTACCTTACAGGCTGACATTACCCAAACATAAAACCTATCAAATGGATCAGTGAGGAAATTATCAGTCCCCAGTCAAAAACAGCGCAGAAATGAACCCTGGGATTTTTTTTTTCTACATGTAGGCCGTTAAAGAAATTAGTGCAGCTAGTGTAAGCTGTTGCTTCATGGACCACCCAGGTGTTTTATCCCGTATTAAAATGCAGTCAATCTAATAAGAATGAAATCTAAAGGCTAAAAATGCCTGCAGCCTTAAACAAGTGGAGATGTTTCTCCAGTAATGGATGCAGTGATCTCATCTGAGGCAGACAGTGAGGACCTTCCTCCAATAGCTGCCTCCTGGAAGTTCTTTGGTATCTAATATGACTGATACTGAATTTACTAATATTTACCGGTCCTGTAACAGCACTACACTACAGTGACGCTACAAGGTCTATACACCTAATCCACATCGATCACCACCTCCTTATATAGCAGTGATTCATTATTCATGGGTGTGGATTTGTGCTCATTGATGATAGTATGAACATACTACTCATTTACAGTCAATTGGGATTCATCAACATACACACATGTACACAAGTACCCAAATTTCCCGCAGCGTTCAGGTTTTTAGTTCAAATGTTTATGTGCAGTAATACTTGCAAATTTACAAAGACCCCGTGTTTGTTGTATTCTGCCAAGACAGCAAAGTTGTAAGCTTTCTCATTCTTTCTTTTCTTTCTTTCTTTCTTTCTTAGAATTTCTAATAGTTCAAGTGTTTATTGTGTGTGTGTGTTTTTGTTTGTATTTGTGTGTACATTATCATAGAAATGACAAACAAGGATAAATGAGATGCTCACTACTTTCTCCTGGCTCCTGTCTTATAGTGTGTGTGTGTGTGTGTGTGTGTGTGTGTGTGTCGATGAAGCTGTATCTGTCAAACTCCATTACCTGCGGCACTGAAAGCAGACCTCTAGAGACACATACTCTCTGTTGCACGCGCATGCACACACACACACACACACACACACACACACACACACACACACTGGACATGCTGTGTCACCAGCGGCAACAAACTAGCTCCTGAACACACTGACCCAGATAGAGGGAGGGAGAACGGGATAGAAAGAGAGAGGATGAGGATGAAGCAGTGGGGGGAGGGGTGGGGGTGTAGAGAGAGAAACGCAATGAGAGCAGCAGAAGAATTGGGGGGTTAAAATGTGCTGAATGCCATCGGGACGACAGAGCCTGCTAGTAATTGGAGTGTCCTCAACTGTCAACACTGTTGTTGGACCTCCATGTAAATGATGCCACTGAGCTGTGTGTGCGTGTGTGTGTGTGTGCCATATTAGGGTTAAACTGATATAGAAGACCAATACTGCCCTTTTTTCTCTTTTAAATATCTTTTTATTAACAACCGAAAAAAATCAGCATCACAATACATAAAGCAGTGTTTTTTACATATTTTGCCCCGACCTAATCCCCCAATTTGAACCCTCCCCTCCTCCCACACACGCAAAAAAGGCACATGTACATAATGCAGATATACACCTAAAACCAGGCATATACCTACTTGAAAAAAAGAAAATGAAAAGAAAACAGTAAATAAATAATTTTGATAATTAAATAAAAGGGCAACTATGCAATGCAAAATGCAACAAGTACTCCAGTGACAATTATTAACAGTTATAATTACAGCACATTGTAACAAAGGAATAGAAAATGTACAGTTTTTACCAGTAAGAAAAGGAAAGGAGAAGTATGAAAGAGGAAACAACAGAGCAATAATGTAAATTCATATTCATGGCCTGTGTTTATCCAAATATGAAAGATAGAGCGACCATAAATAATGAAAAACCTGTCAAACAGTGGGCTTTTACTAAAAATCAAATATCAGCCAGTAAATATCGTCAACATCTGATATGATGGGTATTATGATTCATTTTAGGAATATTGGCCTTATTATCATCTTTTAAAATCCCTTGTTGGTTTAACCCCATTGTGTCAGTATTCAGTTTAATGGGTGAAAGGCTTACCTCATAGGACTGATAAGTAAGCGTGTGTGTGCTTGTGGGTTTGCATGCATGAGTGCCTCCACTTGTGGGTATGTGTGTATGAGCTTCTCAGGTTGTCCTTGCCAGGTTATCACTTGCGTAATGTTCCAAAAATAGACCAGATTCACCTGTAAGGGAGAGCAGGGGGGCGGGGGGGTGAACGGAGACAAGAGGATGAGACCAAATAGAGAGGGAGAGAAGGAAAGAGACGCCCCCTTCATCCACCATCCCTTTAATTTGTACCTATAACTGGCAATTCTGTAATGATGCAGACGCATTGATGCTGATTAACGCTGCTGTCTGCACATCTGCTTAATACATTGAATCTAATGGAGAGAAAGAGAGAGCGAGGGGAGGAGGGAGGTTAGGGGTTGTGGATCTGGTGACATAGTTCATCGGACACCACTGCTCTCACACACACACACACAAACGCTCATCCCTACACTTGTGAGGACCTCTCACTGACTGCATTCCCTAACCTAACCTTAACCTTGCCATTACATATCTAACCTTAATTTTTACCCAAATCTAAATCTAATGTGAATTTCAATCTCACCTTTAACCCAAGTCCTAGCCCTAAACTACCCTTAACTCTTCCCTGAATCTAAATATAATGCAAAGCTATCCCCTTATATACGTGAGAGCCAACAAATCCCTATCCCTGTGAGGACATTTGGTCCTCATATTGGTAGACAGAAGCACAGGAACACACAACCAGACACACACACTCACGCAGACACAGTGCAGAGCTCAGATGTCTGGTGTCAGGTCTCCTCTGCCTGTCACAATGATTGGCATAATTACCTGACTGGAGCTGTGTGTGTCTCTGTGTGTGTGTGTGTACTTAGCCACTGGTCGGGTTTTCTTTTGGAGAGGGGAGAGAGGAGAGGATAACAGCAGGAGAAAAAGGGAGAGAAGTTGCAGGATGATAAGAGCGATAAATGGAAGAGAGGGCGAGAGGAGAGGGAGGATGAAAAAGGTGCGTTGGTATCGACGGCTGCTCGGCTACAGGTGAGGAAGATGCGAAGCTGTTGAGCGGCTGCCATCTTAATTCTTGAGACTCTGCCTGTAACTGTCAATACCGGGGTTATAAAAAGTGTAAAGTGCTACATTATTGCTTTTCCCAGCATTGAGCAGTTTAACAAACTGTTTCAATAAGAGGGGTTTCCAAGGCTGATACTTTGTTTTTTTGTCTTTAAGCTGCTGATATTTTTTCGGTGGTGAATCCATGTTACAACAAACCTGGGGCTACTTCCTTGCATGTTCCTTGCATCGATACTGTGATATGAGACTAGATATCGTCTGTGATTTTGGATATTGTAATATAGCATAAGTGTTGTCTTTCCTGGCTTTAAAGACTGCATTACAGCGAAAGGATGCAATCTTAATAGGCTATTGTTAGACTGCTCTAACTGTCCTGTTATTTGCCTCTACCTGCTTGGTCATCATATCCACATTATTAATGATAGTTAATCAAAAATCTCGTGTGTGTAAATATTTTAAGACGGCACTGATAGTCAAACCTTCACTATTGTCACAATATTAGTATCGAGGAATTCGGACTAAAATGTAGAGCATATACTGTCATGTGCCTTACGTTGGTTGAAAATTATTACTTTACATAAAAAATATATTGCAGTATCAGTATTTAGTGTTTTCAGAAGTGTCCAGAATTTTGTACTTGCCGGGCTGAGGAAACCCTGAACCAGAATTTAGACCACACAAAATTCACTGAAGACCAAGATACTATTACCACTTAAACTATATCCTACTACTACTATTACTACTACTGCTAATAATAATAATCCTATAGTAATGACACCCCAACATCTTCATGTATACTTGTGTAGAGTCTGACCAGATATTGCATTGGAATCAATTCAGGTTAAGTGCTTCTCCACAGATAAGTAGTATTGATCAGTTTCACATTAAATATGTAATCAGTCAACCTGCATCATAAGCACCATGTCAGAGGTGAATGACACTGACTGGATGATTTGATTTTTAATAACAAGGCCAATTTGGACCTTATATAGCTTATGTAGCTACCCTGTGTTTTGATGAGCAGTGGAAGACAAGTTGACTTTCTCCTGGAGGAAGTATTCAGACTGCCTTGATTTTATCAAGCAAGTGCACAACAAGAACATTGGACATCAGTGCCTTTGGGTTTTCCTGATCATCATCACAGGTGAAGTCAGTTATGAACGAAATGAGTTATTGCATAAAAGGAGTAATTATAATTTTATTTATATTTGTGCATTTATCATACATTTATATTTGATATGTAATGAGTAATATATTACTTTTTTGAGCAGTAATCCCAATAGAGGTTACAGCATAATTTGTGTGAATACACACAACCCTCCTTGGTTCTTGTTTCAGGTTGGTTTCGCTACCAGCAAGCAGTGACAGACAAGCAGTGACAGACAAGCAGTGACAGACAAATATATAAGCGTTGACATAGGTTGCATCATGACAGATGAACAGTTTAAATTCGGTTCACTGACAAACTCTAGAACAAAAATAGAGTCCGCACACTACAGGTTTCTCTTAAGGTGAATGAATAAAGATTCATTATCAGCACAAAATCTTGGCTACTGGCAGCTTAAAAAATCTCAATCTTATTGACCTTTTAACACACAAAAAACAGGCCTTGTCCAGGAGCGTCAACAAGATGGATGCTCATCGACATGGAACACCAGTTATCTTATTGAAGGACTGTCTCTCTCACCAGGATGTACGCATGAGAAATAACCACTGGGAATTGAGTAAAGCAGATGAGAATTTAAGCATCAAACTGGCTGTCAGAGTGTTCTAGCCTGCTTAATTGCCTGAATGGTAGTGCAGGGTTTCCTCTGTGTGCTACACCGCTATTAGAAGAGAAAAAGTGAAAGTATATTGAAATTTAACCATAGTATTATCTAAAACTAAAATAAATGTAGTCCAAATGTTTTAGACGTGATGACTATGTTATGAATACAAACATTTTGAGCACCAGAACCTCAACTTCTAACAGCAGCAGATATGGGACAAAACTCGAATTATCACCCAAAGCACCAAAGCTGCTTTGAACTGCAGAGAAAACACTGAGTAGTGAAATACATGGGCCACCTGTTAGTGCTGAGAATTTACACCGTGCTGGCAATACCTAACTGGTGTATGCAAGGAATTGTGGGATATATACAGTAGTAACCATTGACCCATCCATGATTATAAAGGAACTTTATTTAGCTGCAAAGCAGTGGAGGAATTACAAACACTACATCAAGCCGCAGTGTGTAGGCTGGGGAATGAAGATGCTGTGGGCGTGTGGTGCAGGCACTCACACATAAACACACACACACACACGCATGTATGTCCGTGTGTACATATTTTCATCCCACATGGGGTGATCAGGACTTTGTCTAAGTAACTCTAATTCCAGTTCACAGTAAAGTTGGTGAAACACACACACACACACACACACACACACACACACACACATACACATACACATTCACACACAGCAGATTCTCTCCTGATATAATTACTGGCTCCCATAGACAAAGTGCCAGTGCTCCCGCTGTGCTGTCGTCATAGCAACGCTGACAACCTACCTCTAGTGGGGGAGGAAGAGGAGGAGGAGAAGAAGAAGAAGAAGAAGAAGAGAAGAGACGAGGGGGAGGACGAAAGAAGAAGAATGGAGGAGGAGGAGGAGAAATGGTGGAAGAGGAAGAATGGAGGAGGAGGGAGAGGAGAGAGAGAGGAAAGGAGAGGAGAGGAGGTGACTGGGAGGGAAGAAGAGCACCAAAGGTGACGTAGGAACAAGAAGACAAAAAGGGAGAGTGGAGGAGAGGAGGGGAACGAATAAAAGAGGAGAATGGCTCGGCGATAAGAGGACCGTGTTCCGGAGGAGGAAGAGGAGGATGATTAGTTACAGAAGAAAAGAGAGGGAGACAGTAAAAGGGTAAAGAGTGAGATACAGAGAGAAGTAAAGGGAGGGAGGAAGAGTGAGACAGATATAAAGAGAGAGAGAGAGAGAGTGGGTGGTATAAGAATTGGGAGTGAAGAGGCAGCCTGCATTGACATCAGCAGCTATATTCAACTCTGTGTTCAATTTAATCTCTCCACTGGCTTTACTGGCTTTAACACTCCGACTCTCTCCGTCTCTCTGCTGCCGTCTCTCGCGAGCCATGTCTCCATCCTGCTTAGGCTGCAGACACACTACACCAGATTTAGGGCGATTATAGCTGTAAACTTGGCCATCGCGACTAGCGTTCAAGATCTGGACAAGTGTGTCTAGTTTGGGCTGGTTGTACAGATGATCCTCCAGTGTGTGGGCGTTCAGGAATTTAGTAACATTTTTTTTGTTTTTTGTGGTTTCAATCTGGGCACGTCTTGGCGTCCTCCTGTAGTGTGAAGGCTCAGATCTGAAGGAAGACTGGCAACAGACAGTGACGAACAAATACAATACATGAAGTGTGGAGAGAAAAATGCTCCGCGTCCATGTTTATTTTGGCTGCATGTTGTAGCCAAGAGTGTGTGTTTTTTTGTGACGCTATGTGTTCCCCGAATCCAGCTGGTCATCGAGTGTGTGTTCCCCAAAGAAAACTGATGTCTACTGTGTGTTCCCTAAAGACAATTAGTCATCAAGTGTGTGTTCCCAAAATCTAACTTCTTGTCAAATGTATGTTCCCCAAATTTAACAGCTCTTGACAGCTCGTGTGTTTTCCCCAATGAGATGAATGCTAGCGCTGAAGTGTTTGTTCTGTTGCTCTGTTCAGTTTTGTAATGAGTTTCCAGCTGGGTTGAAGTGAATGAATCAGCTTCCATGACAAAGGTTAGAGCTACTCAAGAATACACATCCCAAAATGTAAAGTCTTTCAAACGTTGATTACCAACAGACAGAGTGTTCTTGATCTCATGTGTCAGTTCAGTTAGTGTTGGCTATATTTCATGCTTTCATCCAAATACAAGAAAAGCACAAGCCAATATTCTAATGCAGCAGCTAATGATCAGGTGATGATGGAGACATTTAGACATTCATAAAGCCTCTGTTGTGCAGCACAACAGGTGAACTTTCTGGCCCTGAAGTGAGTGTAGCTCTTTGGCGATCTTGGGCAAATTGGATCAAATCTTGCAGTTTCTATTAAGCATTTTTCATTTGATACATATTTGACATGAAAACACCTCTGTATCTCATTTCTCGCTGTCCTTTGTCTTTGGTTTTGATTGTACCTATTTCTCCTGTGTGAAATGAAGTTGACATTTACCAAGTAAAACACATTATCTATGAGTGTGTGTTTTTTTGCCTTGACAAATGTATTATGTAGAAGGCCCAGCATCGATCGTTAGCTTTTACGAGGATGTGATTTATGCTCTTTCTGTTGTTTTTCAGTAGTTGTTCCTGTTTATTTAAATGCTCTTAAATGATGATTATAAATTATTTTTAGACTGAAGCACTTTCACATCCATTTTTGTGCAAAGTTACCGGTAAAGTCACAGAGACAAAAAGGGCGTGTGTGAGTGTGTGTGTCGGCGTGGGGGTGGGGTTGACACCATGTTTGCTGTATGTAGAGCACAGAAAAGCTCCAGAATGTTGAATGTTTTTAGGTTTTTAGGAGTGAGCCTTAATGCCCCTGATCCTGTCTGCTTTTAGTAGATTAGGACTCACTCAAATGTAATGGTGCCCCGTGACCTCCATGTGAGTGTGTGTGTGTGTGTGTGTGTGTGTGTGTCCTGCATATTTCCAGGGCCCATTTACCTTCGCACTGTGATGTGTATGTCAACGGGCTTGTTTGCCGTCTCACTTTTACAAGCTCACACTTTCCCT
>OMKZ01027154.1:28199-41644 GCA_900302535.1 Neoniphon sammara
AAAAAAAGTACAAAAACGGATCCTGTAGATTACTCAAGCATTCAAATGAAGTAATACCTTTGTTTCTGGGATGAACTTGTGAGATCACGCATTAGGTTTAAATTTTCAGTCTAAAGTTGACTGTATGTTTGAGTGCAGTATACATTCAGAAGGCAGTTGAGGTTATTGTGGTGTAGCAAATGAAATGTGCTGCAGGATTAATTGCAAGGTGTAAGCAGACAAAGTGTTGTCAGCCCCATCTGAGATTCCCCCCCTGGCTTTGTCTGCAGGGACACTTCCAGCACGTCATCGCTGGCCTTTAACTCCCTGCAGGGCACACACACACACACACACACACACACACACACAGCATTGTCCTTAATCACACATGAATGCACACTAGCACTGTTTACTCAAACACACACACATGCACACACACACACACACACACACACGCAGAGTTTTGTGTTTACACTTGAACATGAATGATGTAACATAAACACACACCAACATATGCACACTTTAATAAGTTTGCTTTTGACTTCTCCGAAACTATATGATGCAAAATTCTGCTTGCGTGTGTGTGTCTTTTTGTTAATGTACACCGTACAAGGCAGCGTGTGTGTGTGTTAAGTCGTTACTTCCCGTAGTGTTTTGATCAGCACCTCAAATGAATATGCCCTCTAAAATTGCCCACCTACTCAGCTGCAGCAATTATGTGCTCAACACACTTCTTGCCCACTTTGACTGCCAAGTGTTTATGTGCATATGGTGGCAATTTAATATGATTGTATATAGTGTGAGTGTGATAATTAATAGGATAATGTGACTCCTTATGTCATTATTTATCCCTCTGTGTGTGTGTGTGTGTGTGTGTGTGTGTGTGTAGAGACAGAGAAAGACAGAGAGACATCAACGGATGTGCTTTTGTATTTATTTCTTAATGAGGATGTTTTAAAAAAAATATGCACTTATGGGTTTCTGAAGACTGATATAAATATTTTTGGATATTAAGAAAAGGCCAGTATCACAAAATGAAATTCAATATATTGTTTTTTTTTTTTTTGCTCCAAGAGAGGCAAAACCAAATAGAGACGCCTGACAGGTTCTTTGTTATCCCTCTTCAAATTGCTTCTTTTGCAAAGCAGACATCACTTTAATTCCACCATTAAAAGTGAAATAAACATTGAGTTTAGAATCAATAGAAGTTAATCCAGTATGTCACCAGCTTTTACAAGGTTGTGAAACATGGCTAGCTGATCTGTGGTCCAGCCAGGTTTGGCCAGTCTGGAGCAGACCTGGCCACAAGCCAGGCATTACACAGACTGTCAGAAGTCTAAGTATTGCAACAGCAAGCTAGTGCTTTTTCACATCAAAAGATGGCTATGAGAAAAACAGAACACACATCACACTGTTGCTTTTTGATTTTGAGTCTTCTATGTGAGCTTTGAGTCAAATTTTCCAGTACAAATGTATTCATTTGTAGGAATGCATGTTCACTATTCAGCAAAAATCTGTAGTTTTCAAACCTCAGGCCAGGACCCGTTTCATCTGCAGATAAATCGAAAGTGAAAGAATTCATGCCAAAATGCCATTTATTCATTTTGAACAAAATATCCTTTGACCACACATGCATTCCTCAATATTTCCAATGGCACATTTCTAAGGCGTAAAAAACATTCTTTAACCTGCCTGCTCTCCTTCGTGACCATCTCCCTTCATGACTGAAATAGGTGAGATCAATAAGGGGTTATTGCTGGCTAATGTAGTTCATTGAAAGAGCAGGCGCTCTTAATGTTTTGATGTCTCCTGCTGAAGTCCATCTTAAATGCATGTGTTGTATGAAACACGGTGTCACCCCTTCATTCAGATATGAATCCTGCTTACAAGGCAGCACAAAAAACAAGTTTTTGAAAACAGAGAATTTGCCTTAAAGCCGCACATATAAAGGATTATGAACAGTAGAGAGCATCTTTAAATCACAGCTATTATAAACCCTCTTTCCACATATGAAAGCACACAGCTAACATCAGCAAGTGCCCTTGAATGGAGTGCTGACACATAACCTTTAATGGTGGCAGTAACATAATGATTTGCCTGTACATTTACAGTGTTGTAGCTAGTGCAGGATCTCTGTAAGAACACGGTGAGAGTGCTGCCAGTGAGACACAACAGCAGCAAAAACACATTTACTGTAATTTCTCTTGACAGGATATTTAATTAAGGTGTTGGTTGCTGAAGAGCAGGACCTCGCCTCAGTGGAGTCTCAGAGAAATTGCTTTGATAAGTCATGGTTGACATGAGATGGCACATTTTCACCTGTGCTCGGCGAGGTGTGGCCCATGTAGACGCAGCAATAAAAGGAAAAAAGGGGTCAGTCTGCCACAGCGCTGCAAGTAATGAAAATACTGTCTGTCACTTCCATACCTTAATTCTTCCAGTGGTGTGTTTCCAGTGGAAAAGGGTGAACAGGAGATTGTATTAACTGTAAGCCACTGATCTTTGAGGTTTTAAATTTAATGTGCAATTGCGTCCTCGTTCCATGACTTGTAAGTATGTGGGCTCTGTGGCCTGTTTTATGAATTATCAAAATCTTGAATGACTTGAATGGCTGACATATTTATGATCAAGTATGATTACTTCACTACCTTCAGTACAGTATAATGGTGCAGTGATGAGGATGATGAAAACGTAGTGCATCTCCTTCACCTTGCATTTAGTTTGTCATCAGTGCCTTGCAAAAATACCGTATCTACAAAAAAGTCAAGCGTAAAGAAACTTAGTTGGTATACTGAAATTTTTACAACTTCAGGTTCAATGTTTCTGCGAAGCAGCAACACGATGCAGTAGCACAATCTTTTGCCTCCAGTACACTGAAGTGTATAAGAAGACATCACTGCACCTCTAACCAAGCATTACAGTGGACCGCTAACCCATTTCCCTTAATACCTGTTATTTGATTGGAGTGCTGCTCTTTGTTATTACTACCATTAGGACACATTATTTTGCTCACTCATTGTATAAATGAATAATGGCTAGATGTTTTTTTCCTGTCTGCCATTAAGTGTTATTGTGCATGTTGCAGCAGTCAAGAGTCAACCCACGGACTAGCGTTGAAACCACTCCATTATCTACTCTGATATTATTATCCATCAAGACTTGTCGGTCTGTTGTAAAAGCAAGGGCAATAGAGCAATTTCATCTGTGAAAGGCTTAGAGCACTTTGGCATTTTGAATGTTCACCTGTTATTTTTCATTGACTGTCACATCGCGGAAAAAATGACTTCGATTTGTCTCTGAGCTGTACAACTAATGGTGTGTCAGTGATAGGAAATTATAAGTTTCCTATTGTTGATTTCCTTATACCGCCCATTTGCAGAGTCAAAACTTTCATTAACGACATTCAATAGGAAATACTGTAGGCGGGTTTGGCAAATTTTGGTTTCCTAAAGATATATTAACTGTTGATTATTAGATTGGTCTTAACTTCCATTCTAAGACGGTTTAACAAGATCAAGTTTTAAATTTGGACTCTTGAAACTTGTACTGTAGGTCCTCTGTAGTCTACAAGGCGCCTCATTGCCTTCCATGACGAACACTGACAATGCTAACATCCTGTTTAACATTTTAAGTGAAGGCCAGGATAGAAATATTTTTCCCATTTATAGTCGTGACTGGTGAAGAAAAATAGACTGAGATTGTAAATGTCGAGATGTGGCTTTTAGTGCCTTAAGTGTCATCTTATTGTTAATGCTGCTGATAAATGGCTATTAAAGCTTTTTAAGGGGAATGAAATGCATTCTGGGAATTTGCGTGTGCGCTTTTAACAGGGATTGTGCTTACTCACCTGTGTGTGTTTTTGCAGCGTTTGATGTGCGTGTGTTTGTTCTGTATCTCACCGCCCTGTGTGTTGTGTGTCTGTTCTCTCCTTTAAGAAGTCAGCCCCCAGGAGGAAATGTGCAGCCTGTAAGATTGTTGTTCACACAGCCTGCATAGAACAACTAGACAAGGTATGACACACACACACACACACACACTTACACTTCAATACACACATGTAGTCAAGGTAAGTGGCACATTTTAATACAAGCATGTTTTTGAAGAGAGATCATTTGGAAAAGAGATTCTGTTCATTTTTCAGGCCTGTCAAGTAGCTATTTGAGAGAATTGAGTTTTCTGCTACAATGTGGATGTTCAGTTCTGTTGTACCACCTTTAGAGAAAAAAAAATTGAGTGCAGCCGCATGTAAGAGCAAGGATGAGTGCATAATGGGGAACTTCTATAATGGTTAGTGCTTGTTTCGTACAGGCAAAACAGACGTTTTGTGGCCAAAATGAAGTGACACATTGGCTTTGATTGCCACAGAACACCAAGACTCACCAGCTGAACTAGTGAAAATTTCCACACAGCTTTGTTCACTGACACTATCACGTACAACTGGTCAACAATGCCATGATTGTCAGATTTTTGTTAGCAAAAATGCTAATATTGTATTCCACAAAAGTCTGGCTTCCCAGTCTGGCTGTTATAGATACACATCTTCACCCAGCATCCAGTATTCATCCCAATATCATAATTTTTGGATTGAGACTGTTATGCTTTATGCTGATATTCAGTATCATTAAATCTGATCATTTTCATGCTCAGAAAATCCCAAATCCCAAAAAAACTCTGAACACTCAAACACATGATAACAACAACAGGGTTTTTCCTGGCTCAAAGTGAAAGAAGGGTGGTAGTGGGAGGCAGTTAGTCAAGGGCACGCGTTTCGCTCTTCTGTCAGAAAAGTAAGAGTAATAACTCATGGCACTCTCCTAATCAGAGAGGTTGCAGTCATGTTAGAGCTAAATTGCCTCTAAGCCTATTCTGTAATCTTGTACTGGGATTGAATTTTTCAGGATTCTCTGTGGCAGAATATCACAAATGGTTGTCAGGCTTCTTTTCAATATTTACAGTTAGTAGAGCAAGAGAAACTTACCATTAGACTTAGGAATTGATACACAAAATTCTACCCTGCTAAATGCTTCCTGAACAGTGAACAGTAGCAGGACCCTGGCTCTCTTAGACCTAAATGGAGCTGAACCTTCATTAGTGTCATCAGTAACACCTGTGTTTACCTCGCTTGGTGTTACCAGACCTCACATCTCTTCCCAAATGAGATCTGAGAAAAGAAAGGAAAGTGAGTTCAACTCTCACATCAAAGTAGCCGCTGTGAAAAAGGTCTGTTCCGTTGGTAAAAGACCAGTGGCTTAATTTTTCCTCCCTCTAAGCAGGATACTCATGCAGTGAGAGTAGTGAGACGTCTAATATCCAATAATTTCTTCTTTGAGATAGTTTAAGAACGCGTTTCTTTCTACTCTCTCTCTCTCCATTCACTGCAAGGCAAAGCAGGTCTAAACTAGTCAGGCAGTCTTTCAGCACCGTGAATTGGTAACAACAAGAACGTGATTTAAAGTAAACGTTTGTTCGTGGCTCAGCGCAGGTCGGCTCAGTGGCAAAGGAAGAGTGAGCGAGTATTCTCGATCTTCAGAAGCTGTCTGGGCCTGTCGTGCGTTGTCCTGGTTACTACAGTGCCGCTGAAATGCAGCTATTTCCACTAACTAGGTGACAGTTAATCCACAGAGTGCAACGTTTTTGAAATGGGTTTTGTTACTGCTGATGCGGTCTGATATTTTTTTAAAGACGGCATGACATTTGAACAAGGCAGCCGGCTTCAAATTTTCTATGCAGGAAAAACCCTGAATGGTTAAAAATCATATTCATGCATACTTGTGAAGGATTCAGTCAAAATGTCTCATTGGAATTCAAGTCAAAGGAATCGACAACCAGTGTAGGGCAATCCTGCCAATCTGATACAGAAATGTAGTCATAATAGTGTGGCAGCTGAATCTGGATTCCCACTGAAGACCTGTTTGGATTTCTGCTCACTCTGTTTATGTTTCTTTACTCCCGCTGTCTCTCTGCGTCTCTGTTTGCAGATCAACTTCCGCTGCAAGCCGACCTTCAGAGAGGGAGGATCCCGAAGCCTCAGAGATGTAAGCGTGAACGTGTGTGAGAGAATGTGTGTCAGTGACAGCATGTGCGTGTGTGAGAAGAGGAATTAGAATATATGTGTGTGTGAGAGAGAGGAACAATGAGTATTTACAATGCCTCTCTGTTACAGCAGAACACATTGAGACATCACTGGGTTCACAGGCGCAGACAGGAGGGAAAATGCAGACAATGTGGCAAGGTGAACACACACACACACACACACACACACACACATTTTTGTCAGTTAATACTCTTGATACAGAGTAGCACAGTGTTTTTTCTTGCTGTCTGTCCCCATAGAGTTTCCAGCAGAAATTCTTCCACAGTAAGGAAATCATCGCCATCAGTTGCTCCTGGTGCAAACAGGCTGTAAGTGGTTGATCCTCTATGTTTAATCCCTCTAATTTAACACAGAAAGTCACACTAAGAAAGAATTAATGCATTATTGGTGTTGGACAAAAGCTGTCTTTCTCCATTTGTTTCAATTTGTTTTCAGGTTGATGTCCATGTGTTAGTAAATTTTGAAAAAAAAAGAAAAAACTGGAATAAGCTGCACTCCTTTGCAGAAACTGGGCCATTGTAGCACAAATATAATACAGCAAAGAAAATAGTGTCATTAAGAAATATAATTATTAGGAAGGAGGTTTTGGATGAATAAAACAAAGATGTGAACTTACAGTTTATACACATAATGCCCAAGATGTATATTGTATCCATAGTAGCAGATCTCTAGAAATGTATTTGTACACATATGTACAGAAAGAGTCTAGACTAGTGTAAACCATTCACCCTATCAAATATATTATATTTACAGATATAGGTAATATGTGCAGAATGTGCAGATTTATTGTTCATTGCAACCTAGATACATGAATGTATCATTTTAATAGTCTACAGGTTCATCTCTGCAGTGTGAGGTGGGCGTTTGTTGTTCAACGTGTAGGTCACGACACTAACTGTCAGGGTTAATGATTCCCCCACCAGAGCTAGCCATACTATAAATGTATACACTCACAGAGCTGGAAGACCTTTTGGATAGAAGTTCTCACTAAATGGCTCCATTTGAAGCGTAATCATCTACTATTCATGTATCGTAAACTGGACAAGTTATGAATTATTGCGTTCAGCTTTCTGAATCTCACTGAAGCAGCGTTCACTGGTGTGGGAATGTTGTTCGGAGTAACACAGGTGTGTTACATGGCTAAGTCTTTGCACAAGAAAGAGACAAGCAGCATATAAAACTGGTTGAAAGTGATTCTGAATTTGAGTAAAAGAGCTATTCTTTTTCAAGGCCAGAGCCAAAAGACTGAGAAATGGCACAATAGCAGTGCTGCAGTGTTACTAATATATTTTATTCTTCTGCTAAAAACGTCTTCAAATTGATTGGTAGTACGACATTAAAACTGATTATGACAGTGTCGCAGCTCCTCACTCAGGCTTGGATGGTCCAATGAGGAAGCTATCCATTATAATGATTCATAAATAATACATAATGATGAAATAAATAATAATGAGCACCGTTATGCTTGCAGTTCCACAACAAGGTGACGTGTTTCATGCTGCACCAGATTGAGGAGCCGTGTTCGCTGGGTGCCCATGCTGGAGTCATAGTACCACCCTCGTGGATCATCAAAGTCAGGAAACCACAGGTACACACACACACACACACACACACACGCACAGTCCCATTGTGGAGATCCCTCAGCAGTCGGTCAACTGATGAAGCTCACTGGCAGTCCTTTGTGACAGTAATGAGAAATGACACTGTTGACTCTAAATTTAAAACTCTAAAAGAAGGCCTGTGTCAAAAAGTGTGTGTGTGTATATGTGTGTGTCTTTGTGTTTGTGTGTGTGTGTCTGTGTGTGTGTGTTCATGCGCACGCATTTTTACGTGTGTGCGTTTTTGGCAGTGATGTAATTTGAAGCGACACCTGTATGATCTACTTGACAGAACTCTGGGTTTCTGTCACGTCATCACACACACACACACACACACACATACATACACACATGCCTCGGTCAAATCACATGCTTGATCGCACTTTGAATTAACATCATAAGTGACACAATGACAGTGAACTAACCATCGACCTCTCTGTGTGTGTGTGTGTGTGTGTGTGTGCGTGTGTGTTGTTCCAGAGCTCGTTTAAGAACTCTGCCAGGAGGAAAAAGCGGACATCATTTAAACGAAGGACGAGCAAGAAGGGCATGGATGTAAGTAAAACTGAGAGAAAGTTTGCTCACGCTTGTATTTGTTCCTCTGTACGCGTAAAGTTTTTCTAGAGGGTTCAAAGAGAAGAATGTTTCCATTTGCCTGGACTAGTATATCAAAGTTTGAAGTACATTTTGAACTGTATAGTATTATTTCAGCTATGTAAATTCTAAAGAATTAACGGGCCCTTTGTGCAGAAAAGCCCTCACAAGTAGCTGATAAAGCTTTTCTGGAAATTCATGAGGTTTAGTGTTATAATATTCACGCCCCTTTATTCCTCCATCTTGACTGGATGAGGGCCATCTACCTGCTTTGACGACAAACAGGCTTGGCGATGCGTGCTCCTGTTGTGGGCATTCACTTTGCATTTATGATAATTGCTGGCGCCCTCAAAAATCACCTTGATCCACCCTATTTGCGAAATGCCAGCAAAACGTTCTGGGGAGTGATTCATCTTTAACCCAGCAACACCGATGCCCTCACACCGAAGCAAACATACTTTTACTTTATGCTTCCTCATTAAAGTAGACACCGGTGTGTTTTCCACACACAGCTCTCACTAACTGTGAGGCGGCATCGTGCTGTCTGATTGGTCAGAAAAAGCACAAGAGAGGGGAGAGTGAGCCAATGGCAGAGCAGAGTGTCAAAGATACCCTGTTTATCAGCGGGTGAGGAACAGCAAGACCACAACTTTTTTTTTTTTTTGGGGCACTGGTTCAAATGAACCACTAACTGCCCAAACAGCTGGCCAAAGTCAACATTTTACTGGCACTGTGCCCACAGGCAGTCCTTTTTACGGAACCCAGATATGTGTATGTGTTTTTATGTGCGCACACGAATACATTAGAGTGCACTTGTGTTTGCATATGGAAATTTCTCTGTTTCTGTAACATTTAGTTCTTTCTTTCTCTTTTTCTCTCTTTAGGAATCTAAATGGCGTCCGTTCATGTTGAAGCCCCTCCCCTCGCCTCTAATGAAGCCTATCTTGGTGTTCGTCAACCCCAAGAGTGGGGGCAACCAGGTCAGTAAACCTTTCAGGCTATGATTTTTTTTTCTAGCTAATGAGCCTACAGGCTAGCACTATTTGAACTGATTTGCTTGACCAAGGTCTGTCCAAACTTTGAGACATGAAGATGTAGTGACTCCTTTTTCCTGCCTGTGGCAAATAGTTACCTAGTGAGCCAATCAGCAGTCATGTAAGGTTTCAGAACAGGTATGCTGATTGGATGAAAGATGTAAACATTACCATATTGAATTTTAATAGCAGCAAATGTTTTAACTACATATCAGGTTATGCAGATATGATTCAATTGGTGCCAAAAACTGTATGTATTAAGCCCTAACAAAACATTGGCTTTCAGTCACACACACTAAAAAACATCAGTATCTCTCTTCAATAACCCATATTGATCTACTGACAAGGCAGTTAATTCTTCAAAACTGACTCTATGGAGCCAAAACTTCATGAAAGTTCTTCATTTGTTATCGAGTTCTTTAGAGCAAAATCCACAGTTTCATGTATTTATCAAGCTTCAAGTCTCTCTCTCTCTCTCTCTCTCTCTGTGTGTGTAGGGCACCAAGGTGTTACAGATGTTCATGTGGATCTTGAATCCGCGACAAGTCTTTGATCTGTCACAGGGTGGGCTGAGAGAGGCGTAAGTACCCCACCCCGTGGCCCATATTGGCCTTTCATTGAAAGTCATGTGCCCTCCACCCTGCAGGATGGGAGTCAAAGTGATAGCCTGACCTTGACAGTCTGCTGTAGTTTTTTTCTTTTCATTTTACTGGAGAATGACTTAGCAGTGTTGCAAAACCAGAAGTAATTTGGTACTCGGAGGTTCATTTCATATTGCACAATTATTGCAGTGGTAGTGGCAGCCAGGAAAAAAAAAAGTCCAAATCTTTGTGATTATCCTCTTTTATTCACATAGACTGCTTATGTGGTCTTTCGTGGATTGAGTCATTTTCATGCAACTTACCAATTACACCCACTCCAAACCATCAGCACAGTAGCCCCCTGCTTGCTACCTAAGTAGCCTTTTATTCTTAGCCTTGATCTCTCTCTGTGTTGTTCATTTTGTGAATTGCCAGGTTGGAGTTGTATAGGAAAGTGCCAAATCTGAGGATTCTTGCCTGTGGAGGGGATGGCACGGTGAGAGTCTATTCTATTCTATTCTATTCTATTCTGCTCTGGTCTTCTCTAGTCTAATCTAGTTCAGTATTGTCTATGAGTCTGCTCCGCCATTTGATGTTATTAGAGTTAGACCAATACATGGATTTGAATGAACACATAATAAATGAATGAGTGAGTTGTGATTCTCTGCCTGCTGTCGAGCAAGCAGAAAGACAACACATACTCTGTGTGCTATTTTGTTTTTTTGTCTGTGTCTCTGTAGGTGGGGTGGATCCTGTCAGCTCTGGATGAGCTGCAGATGAACCCCCAGCCGCCTGTGGCCGTACTTCCTCTGGGAACAGGAAATGACCTCGCCAGGACGCTCAACTGGGGCGGGGTGAGTTCCTAGCCTTGACTCGTAGCGCAGTGTCAACACAGAGGAGCAGGACACGCCGGCCTCTCCCCGCCGCACTCAATCTTTCAG
This sequence comes from Neoniphon sammara, assembly GCA_900302535.1. NCBI lineage: Eukaryota > Metazoa > Chordata > Actinopteri > Holocentriformes > Holocentridae > Neoniphon > Neoniphon sammara. Next base: position 39,021 of record OMKZ01027154.1, read on the forward strand.
CAAGAGCAGACACGCTGCCACAACAGTGTGTCTGTTTAGTTCAGAGAATGACTTGGCATTCACGCAATTTATCCAGATCGTAAATAAAATAAGATTAGATTAAAGTTTAATGATGCCTGTGGAGAAATTGCTTCATTGTGGCCGGGAAATAATAATAAGACCCAGCAAAGAAAAAATAAGAGTATAACAAATGGGAGTCATATAAACATACACAGCCAGCAATTTCAATGCTAGGACATGTTAAGTAGAAAGCCGTGAATGAACAGAATAAAAAATGTATGTAGGATAGGAAAATATACCCAAAATGTCACATGTATGAAGTATGAAATAAATGAAAAAATGCAAAAAATGAATATGCAGTAAAAATAAATCCAGTCCGTACAGCCCTTCTGGGAGCTACAGTGTCACTCATTCACATTCCAGGAAGTCCATGCGAGCGTCCCGCCTGGCTTCCTGTGTATCTCTGACACTTCTGACCCTCATAAACCCAATATACAAACACCCAAGTACATGTGATTGTTCCCCTGTCGTTTGTATCATCATTCATATGTACCTTCTTCTGTAACATTAGATCTGTGTCACAAACACTACACGAATAAAGATGATGTGATGGTGGACATGCAGACATCCGCCTTCATTCATTTATCCATTTACCAACTTGTTAAAAAGAAAGCACAACATGATATTTCCAAATGCTCCCTCTTATGGAGCCCAGCCACAGCAGTGGGACTTCTATCATGGCTACCATTCAATTCAAGGGGGCTCTGCTGGCATAAAATAAAAAGGCACTTATTGCCAAACAGTATGCGCTAGTAATTTCCATGTTTTGTTTTAATCTATTTAGGCACCAGCTGGGTTTTCTATGTAGAACAAAATGAGTTGAGACAAACACAGGGAAGAACTGGCAAGTCAGCTGTTTAGTTGCACATTGTGTTACTGACAACTTAGCTACATTATCTGAATTATCTTGATACAGCGCCATTCCTCGATTTACATATGACATAAGTACTCATGCCATATGTTTCCTGCAGGATGTTGATAGTCACTTTGGGAAATGTAGGAAAACATTAACCGCAGTAGAAATCGTCATGGTAAGTTGAGGCAGAGTGAGCACATTTAAAAACTAAATTGCAACATTTGTTGTCAAAAGATGAATTAGTCGTCGACATTCTTTTTTGTTTTGTTTGTCCAGCTCTGTAATGAATTCGGAGTAATTTCAGATACTTTCGGATTGCCCTGGTATATGAAATATGATATTAAACTAATCACATATTGCAATTAATTGCAATTCCTGAACATCTGCCTTTTGCCTGTCCAGCTCTGTGTTGGACATCTATATGCTAGTATGCCAAGTCTTACAACCACAAATTCTTGTTGTAATCTTTGTTCTTTTTTTTTTAAATAAAGATTATTGCACAGAATTGCTGAACCTTTTAAAGTATAGTACACTATCCTTCTTTAGCAAAGTACTTACACACTTGCAGCGTGTTACCAAAATATGCAAAAGTGCTGAAATGTCAAGAATCTGCTCTTTGACAAACACACACACACACACACACACACACACACACACACACACAGACACACGCGCGTTGCATAACTGCTGCAACATGGAAGGAGAGACCTTGGCAGGCACCCACATTCTGCTATTAGACTCATCTTTGGACTTATTGGATTGAAATGGGTGTTATGTGGGCTTGTAGCAACCCATGATGGTGGATTAACTGCTGAAAAATATAAAAACTTATACTAAAACGTTCCTCTAAGTAAGTTATAGCACCTCTATATGAGTCAAAAACCTTAATAATGTTGAAATGTTGATGCCTTACATAAAGAGGGGCAGATCAGGGAGAACGGGAGCCACTGCACATTCATATCTGCCTTGTGTGCAATTAGTGTAGTTTAGAATTGGCTGTTGTGCAGATCCCTTTTGAGGCGGCGGTGTCCTTTTCGTCCTCTCTTCCATCAGATATTCCTGACTGCAGGTTTTCTATCCATGTTCTCTCCTTTCCTTTTCCTTTCCTTTCCTTTCCTTTCCTTTCCTTTCCTTTCCCACCTCTTTCTCCGACACCCCGCTCTGTTATTTACCGCTGCACCTGTCCGAGCGTCTCCCCAGTCGCCCTGTGTGTGTGTGTAGGTGCCTCTCAGCATGTGTGCGTGTGTGTGTGATCACAGAGAGGGAATAAGAGCTCCGCTGAGTGTGTCAGTGCCACCGCGGAGGCCCTGCTGATGAGTGCTACTATCATCAGATTGTTGTCTTTTTGTGTTTGTGTGTTTGTGTGTGTGTGTGTGTAAGTCAGCGCAGACCTTGGTGCACTGATTTCCTGACTCAGTCCAGAGGCAGCAAGACAGGCGAGACGCTAGAGAAAGAAATGGATGGAGAGAAAGAAAGAAAGAAAGAGGGATCAAGAGTAAGAAAGACAGACAAAGCGAAAGGAGGGAGAGAGATGGATTGATGGTGGTGGGGACCGACAAGGTGTGAGTGTGTGTGTGTGTGTGTGTGTGTGTGTGTGGGTGTGTGTGTGTGTGTGTGTGTGTGTGTGTGTGTGTGTGTGTGTGTTTGGGAACACATGCATGCCAGTGTTTGTGAGTGCATTTGTGCATCCATGCTTGGGTGATAATGC
>OMKZ01027157.1:0-13009 GCA_900302535.1 Neoniphon sammara
TAATAATAATAATAATAATAATAAATAAATAAATAAATAAATAACAACAGTAATACATATACCCGCCCACCACAGGTGATACATATTTTTTAAAGGTCCTTGTTTAGAAAGATAAATAAGAAAAGATTTTGATTTAGGGATGCACTGATGTGTTTTATAGGTTGATTCTTATAACTAATATCTGCCCGCCCATAGCAGTCAATAGTGACATGCATTTTTCAGGTGTAAACAGGCTCAGCTTTTCAGACAAGCCTTAAGACTATGAAGTGTTTTTAAACAAAAGACCATGTTACTTTTACTTTGTTGCCAATTTGACAGCTGTATGAAGTGACACTCCTCGGCCTCAGAAATGCCAATTATATAATCAGTTGTAAAAATATCAGCCATAATGATAGTCTGCTGATATATGGATGCATTCTTGTTTTGTTTAGGTATGATTGAGTACAGAATGACATGTGGCTCAAATATTGACACTGCAAAGTGTGACACTCTCCATGACCTCTCCAAAGTGCATCCAAATTTGATCTGGTTATAAACAGAGTGGAGAGTAAAGATCAGATCAAGGATATCTAGTTGGGGAAAAAAATACTCTAAGTTGATAATTTAGTGAACACATTAATCAAATATTAATTGTCAGTCACTTGTTAGCAGGAATAAAAAATTTAAGTATGGCCAACTTTGGAAGTTTTGGTGGTAAATGATAGTAAATGGAGGAACATTCCCATAGCTGAGGGTTTAGTGACTTCATGGTCAAGGACCGACAAACAGAAGCACAAACAGAAAAATAAATACGCATTAGACCCTCTTTGATGAGACCCCTATCAATCCCATTAGAGAGGATTTAGAATTAATTATGATTTATATAGAATAATATACTGCATATGGGGAAGCAACAACAATACATCGTGTCTATGTCCTTTGAAGCATCATCAAGGCCCCCTGGAGGTCTCCAAGACCAGGGGTTTTCAAACTTTTTCATGCTCTGGACCCCCAAAGTTAACTTTCATTAAGTGATTTTGCACTATAGGGACCCTAATATGAAAATACACTGTGGTGTGTCTTAAGTACTAAATTGTTTAGATGTCAAAAATAGATTCAAAGTGGTTAGTTTAAAACATAATGTTAAATCATTCTTTTTTCCTTTCTTTTTTTTTTGGTATCCAAACAATTTTTAGTGAATTACATTACAGTGAATTCAAACTATTTCTCATTTTGCTGAGGACCCTCTTGAAGGATCCCCAGGGGTCCTTGAGGGGCTTCAAGGGGACCACTGTCCTAGACCCCAGTTTGGGCACCATGCAGTCAGCTGTACCATTTTATCTATCTATCTAAATGGTGATCTGAAGAACCATCATTATCTGAAGAACTACTTGAACATCTTGACCATGGTGTTTTGTTTCTGTTTGGACAAACAGTATAATCCTAGAGTAAAATAAAGTCCTTTGGAGATTATCATAGGAAAAGTATAGATAAAGGTACCATAAAGTACAATGGCATTACTAAAACCTTACCTTGAATACCAGACACAGATGTTAGTCCCTATCAGAAAGTTCTAAAAATATTATAGTGATTCTGTAGAAGATAAAACAAATACCATAAAGTACAACCAGGTCACTGTAAACTCACTACTGAGTACCAAAGACAGACCATGAGACCCTATGTGAATATTGTAGTGATTTTTCATCTATCTATCTATCTATCCATCCATCTGGAGAGCACATCACAGTGTTTGCTCTTGGAGCACATTTGCTGACCCATCGATCCACGTATACTTATGTGGAGCTGCTTTTCTTTGGTTCTATTGTGAAGCATCCATTGTATTTGGTCGGCTCCGTGTTTCATAATTTTACAAAGCCGTGCGTGGGAATGACAACAAACACGAGACAAAGCCCGCGGTGAAACCTGAACAACCTTGCTACTTGCCAGCTTGGAGTCTGTTGATATTTTGTCCTGAACCCATACACATACAGGTGCTCACATTGTCCGCCTGTTTTCATGCAGTGTTCAAGGCTGAACACAAACTGTACTGGCCAAACAATACCGAGCGCATACAATGGAGGAGATGATGCAGAGCTGCAAGACAACCCACATCACACAGCGTCCTCCCACGGAGAACAACTCCACAGATGGTTTGTTCCAACCCTGTAAAACGACCGACAGGAATGTTTCCAAAATTAGCGTTCCTACCAACCAATGGTAAACGGCGTAGTAGAAAGAGCAAGAAAGGTCAAGTAGGGACGAGGTTAGGTCAACACAGGACTTTACAGCGGGAGACCCGTGTTTGAGTCCCAAGTGAAGTGAAATTGGTGTTTGTTTCTGTGTTTGGTAAGTTTCATTTCCGGTTGCATTTTGTTCGTTTCTGTGTGTTTGTTATCATGTTCACCAAGTACTTTTCACGCCTAAATGCAACCAAACAGCGACCGTTTTGAGAGTTGTCTGTCTGCATGTGTGTTACGGCTTTAAGAAACAGCCCAGTCTGTAGTTGCTTGCTTGTAGCTGTTTCCCATCCATCCTGTAGGTTTAGGTATGAGGATGTGTTGCACATCAGGCTCTGGCCCTGATGCAGGACTCTTCGGTAGCCTTTGGTTGCATCAGATGTTGTGTCACCCAGGGTTCCTGTGCTGCTTCATAGCGAATTCTCCCCACAAGAGTCAGAGAGGTCTGTAACTTTCACTGAAACAAACAGCCAGCAAAACAGCAAACAAACAGCCATCTGGAAGCCTTCACGTGTCTGCTTTAAAGGAATACTCCAACGTTCTGGGCAAGCTACCCTTTTGTCCGACTTACTCAGACTGAGACAAGATGTTCGATACCATTGTCTTATATATATACAATGTATCATGTATATTTGAAATACACATCTTGATTTAAAAAAAAAAAAACGAGTTGTTTTAGGAGAAGTTAGATGGTTGGAACTATAACTGCTGAACACGTATCCTTCTGTCTGGCACAGTGATCCGCACACTGTTGAAGGTATAGTAAGCAGACAGAAAGATACATGCATTCAGTGGTTATAGTTCCCACCCTCTTTAGTTCCAACCATGCTGTAAGGTTTATTTTTTTCATTTTTACGGAGCTAGGCTAATGACTCGTGTAGACTTCAATTCTTTATGCTAAGCTGACATGACATGCACAGAGGTGAAAATGGTATCGAACATCTTGTCTCAGGCTGGGTAAGTCGGAAAAAGGGTATTTTGCCCAAAACGAAGTATTCCTTTGAATGATCTTTTAATAATTAGTGTTTCCAGTTGCTCACATCTGTTTTGGAAAAAAGGTGGGTTGATACTATCATGCTGCTTGCATCCCACATTTAACCAATCATGGATGTTCAGCGCTAATCCCAGGAACTCAAATTCCGGGGCAAAAAGAGGAACTAGTTCCTCCGATGGAAACGTGGGTAGGAGTTCCTGGTTCTTCAAAAGGATTCCTGTGTTCTGGGCACAGTTACTACAGCGGAAAAGGGGTACTTGTTACCATGGAGTTTTGGGGTATGCTCGTCTTTTATTACATGTAAAAGTTTATTTGTACATAGGAGCATGTCAGCATGGTGAAAGTAAACGAGTGAAGGATTGCAGACATCTGTTTGGTTCATTGAAATTCAACATAGCTTTTTCTCTTCACAGACCTCTCCGACTTTTACAGGGTGAATTCTGGGGCAGCTCGGGACCCTTTGGCAGACACAACAATCGATACGAACAAAGATTTACCAAAGGGTGCTGTATCAGGAATGATTGAGCGCTGACTCTCCCAAATCCAGAGTTTATGTCAACATACACAGTTTAGATGCATTCACTTAGATTCCTGAAGAGTTTGACCTGAGCATAGAAAATATTTTTCACACCCTGACATCATGCGCTGCTTAAAAGACCAGATTTCTCTTTTGCTTACAGGAAATAAAAAAAAAAAAATACAGACTCTACACAATAGATGCAATATTCATGTTTAGCTGTCATGGACTCGTTCCCTGGATCAAAAAACACTTCTACGTGCTGAAAGTGAATAAAATGTCTTCAACTCAGTGAATATAAACATTAACAAAGACAGTGTTAGGATGGCAGCATCTCAACAATGAGCTTCTGTACTGCAATTACAGACTGACTTTAAATAGCACACTTGCATGAGGCATGTTGTCACTTAGTTGTCACAACGCTTGAAATGTGAAGTTAACCAAGGAAAACATCTGTCTTGGAGTTATTTTAACACTCTATTAGATCCTGAACATTTTGTGTAAGGGTAAAAAGGAGTTTGTTTGCTGTGAGTGAATATTTTACTGGCTGGAAGTCAATGGCAAAAGCACTCTACTTCCTCTCAATATATTCCCTCAAACATTTCCCCCATGAAGTTATGGTCTCAGTCACCAGTGTCAGATCTTCTTACATGTTTCTTGATGTTCATTTTGAAAAATATGGCTCCATTTAGTGGAAAAGAGGGTATGTTTTTAAGGCGCGGCTACCTTTTGATTAACAGGTCGCTGTCTGGAGCCCAGTGGAGCCAGTCTGCTGCATCATCTAGCTATAAATGACACCATGTGTAGCCAAGGCAAGATGATAGAGACGATAACAGTAGCTGGATTTTCTTAACACGTTTTTGTTCATCGCTGAAAATGTCTTGTTCTGCATTCAGCCACACTCTCCGAACCTCTAAGGATGCTGCGCCCTTGTTCATTTCAGTAAGTTTACTTTTTTAAATTGGTCAAGCCCAAATACTTTACAGCTCCAAGGAATTGCAAGTTGGTGACAAAACTGAGGAGGCAGGAGGCTTCAGAAAGGCAGCTCAGAAACCAACGGATGATGCCACAACAGCTTCAGCCATTTTCATTATACAGTCTGTGTTTCAGACCTGGTTTTAGCTCACATTGGATCCTCAGTCCAGGCTGGTTTGTCAGTAGGGGTGAGCAATATAGCCTTAAAATAATGTCACGATATTTAAGAGTAATTTGCGGCAACGATATTCAAGACAATATGAAAAACATATATACTGAGCAATGTTTTATTGGTGATTGCAAAAGCATTTATTACTGCAAACTGCAAAGTGACAACATAAGTCATAATGTAAACATAAAAGTAGCTACAGGGAGCGCAAAGTATGAATTAGACAGCAGAGAGGGCATATAGAAGTTAGGGTTTTCAGCCAGGTTTGTTCTTGTGGTGAGAGAAGCTTGTAGACTGCACACTCGGGTATGCACGTGTCAACACATCATCACATTACTATATCATCATGCTGCTATATCGTTGACATCAGGACATGACACTTTTTTTTTTGTGGACAAATTTATAACAGTATTATAGTGAACAATATGAAATGGCACAGCCCTAAAGTCAATGTGTTGAATCCCAAAGCATTTAGCAATAAACTGGTTCGGCCAATGATTGTTTGTGGTACTACTGTGGTGTCTGATCCAGAGCAGCCTGATGATCACAGCACGTCCCTCACACACAGGAAGTGCCCCGCCCCTTCCTTCAGCCAAGACCAGAGACTGTGGCATATACATCGATACGCATTACGTCATAACTTGCAGTGACTTTTTGAGCTGCCAGCTGCTGTTTTCTTTGGAGAAGAGTCAGCAACAGTGTCACTGTGTTTGGTCACACTTCTGTCTGGTCTGTCTCAGAGGCTGATATGACATGATGCTGTTTATTTTGTCAGTTTACACTGCAGCCTCCTTCCAGCCTATTCTCCACACATAAGTGCATCTGGATGTATGTGTGTTAGCTTTATCAGCTTTGTGACAGTACAGTTGTTTACTTCTGTAGTGCATTGGCATGATATGTGCGGTGTACAAGGAAAAAAATCCCATAGGCATGAATGTGAATGTGAGTGTGTAGATGTATCAATCAATAAATCAATGAAATTTTATTTATATAGCACAGTTATACATTAAAATATAATGCAGTGTGCTTTACATGGGAGAAGAAATAAAGAAGCAGAATACAGAGAAAAAGCAGAGATTAAAAAAAAACAGTTAAAAAATATACATAAATACAGGATTTAGAGCTGTGAAAATAAAATAAAAAGATGAAATAAAATAAGTGTGGACTCATAGTTTAGTTTACAGTATGGCATATAATGCAGTGTATGATGTATATGTAATGTGTATGCTGTATACAGTGATGTAATATGGTACATACCGTAAGTATATGATATGGTATATAAAGGTGTTTGAGACATACTTGTGATAAAGGGCAATATAAATACACTTGACTTATTATGGTGACACTGGTGCAAAATTATTTATAACTTCAGAGCTTAAAAGCACATACAAAAGGAAAATGCAGGATCTGTGATGGGCAATAAACAATACACATCACACACAGATCCAAGTACCAATTATAACACAGCAGAAGGAAAGTGAAATCATCACTTTTTGCATTGCAGGTTTTTGCAATTATCTTTACCTTTTAAAAATTAAACAGAGAGAGAGAGAGAGAGAGAGAGAGCGTAAATTAAAAATAACAGAAAAAGAGTAGGCTTGGTACTGACTGTGCCTGTGAATATAAGTGGATAAGAACAAAACCTTGAAAAGTTTTGGACAAAATATTGTCCATGTCCTGCCTGTAACATTCAACTGTATGAGCTCATTAGTACATTGATGATTTGAGATGGGGCCTAACAGCTTCACCCGCCAGGAACACTTTCAAACACACGCACACACACAGATACATACACACAAAAGAAAACATCATCGTAATCCTATTTGATTTTCAGAATGCTGCAGAGCAATCCAGTAGGATTTGTAGCAGTCCTACAGTATTGGATTTTCACAGTGCTGGATTTTGATAATGCTGTACCTGAAGTGCAGTCCAGCAGACGTTTTTGAAATCCTAGAGGATATTTCAATCGAACATTTAGACTAATACAGGATTTACAGAATGTGAAGTACTGCTTTGAAGGTGTAACATGATCATGCATGAGTTTCAGAATCCTGCAAGATTGTATGGGAGGAAAAATCTCAGCACATTTCTGCAGGGTGAGAGGGCTTCGGGTGGTATCCAGCAGTGCAGCTGAACTTGCTGCTGATCTGATCTGCACATCAAGTAGCAACAGTTACTGCTTTCACATGCACTTCCACGTACGGTCAGTTACCTGATTTCTCAAATATCATGTAAACAGGAAAGCCGGTATCCAAGATCGGGATAAGGGATTAAGAGAAATCTGGATTTCTGCTGGAAAAACCCGATCACTGGGCCAAGTAAACCCTCACTCACATTACTGACCAGCTTTTTATGTGTGAGCGTGTGCAGGAATAGAGAGAGGACAAGGAAGCTGGCACAATAAATGCAATAAACACACACTGTACAATGCTCAGGAGAGTAAAAATTTGATTTTCTATGTGTTTGTTGAAGAACGCTTGATTTTAAGTTTCAAAATTGGGGAAATCACCACAAGAGACCAGGTGAGGGAGAAACCCGATTATTGGGGAGTGCATGTGTATTGGGGTTTTTGAGTAATTGATGTAAAGTAACACATGTAAACTTATTACTCGATTTCCTGCCATAAACCGATTACTTACAATAATCTGGTTTCCTGTAAGCAGGTAAACATACCGAGTGATGTCACAAGAATTCATATTTAGGTACCAAGTCAATGCCAAAATATTGAAAGTGATACAAATCGGCATCGGCAGTATTTACCCAACTTGATACCTCACACTGTAACTCAGTGTTGTTGTTCTTATGAACCCTTAGCCTGTATGTTTAAATACTGAAACTCTTGAAGCTGCAGTCATGCTTACATGTCTGTGAACCATAATGAGAGCGCATAATCACGCCATTGTGTTCACTGTTACAGCAGAACATTTGATGCTATTCCTATAATTTGAAATCAGTCTTTTATTGTGCTATTCTAGGCTACAGGCCAGTGGTGCTCCTGTAACTCAGTGTTTTAAGCTATTGTAGCCTGTGTGATTAAATATTTGGAACTGTTATGCAAAGTTTTTAAATAAAGCAGTGTGTGCTGAATAGGATTTCTTGTTTTGCAGTGGTATCTCACTGAGAATTGTAGAATTTCACTGGCATTAACCAAATATCTGGTATTATGACTTCCCTGTAGTAGGCAGTATAACCCACATTGAACTTTCAGAAAAATACTGTGAAGTTTAGATAAAAGTGCAAAACTGTTTCCCAGTCATCCTGAAGCCCTGCCTGCCAGAGGGGCAAAAATTACTTATATATTTATAAATTATTTATAAATGATTTTTTTCCACCAAAAAATCACAAATGTGTTTCTTAGGCTCAGAGTACTGCTCTAAAAAAGTAGGTGAAAAAAAACTCTGCCCTCCCTCCCCATTTAAAGCTTCATGCTTTGTTAAAATATTTGATTTTTCAAAATCGATTCCGGCAGAATGAAGATCGTCCTTCAGGCGAAGTCGGACCGCTGTGAGACACAATAGTACAGAAATGTGGCAGGGAGGATAGTGATTCTTCCAGCAGAGAGACAGTTTAACAGTAATCAATCTGTCTTACCCAGATGCTGGATCATTCCTGTTGGACGTCTCCTCACTCACATCTGGATGACAATTCATCAATACTTTTCACTGCTATCAAGCTCTCATGCTGGAGCCACCAAATTGTCACTTTTATGACAGGAAGTCTCTTACTGAGAGCTATCTGATGACAAAAGGCTCTTTTTCAGTCTCATGGCAATTAATTTACAACTGATATAAAAAGCTTCATAAAGTTTGCAGCTGCTCATGTACGATCCTATCTTTCACCCATTTAGGCAGGTCCAAACTCACCCTTGTCTGTTTAACTCTGTTTAAATTAATAGTGTTATAATGTAAAATTATGTGTCCCATGAAAGCTGTCATGGGCAACTTTGCATGCACTTAGATATTTTCTACTGAAATGATATTTCTCTATTGCAGTTCGAGCCAGATAGACTTACTCTGCCTTACAACCAGTTTTACACAACAGAAAAATAATCAGCCAATCGCACAGAGGCATGGCTCTCCCTGGAGACCATTATAAGAGAAGTTTTTCATTTTAATCCTTGCTTATGGTGTCATCCACTCATTCTGACTGACCAGTTCAAATCAGGGAGATATCAGTTCTGTTGAGTGGAAGGATCTGGTTTGAGTCAAGGATGACAGAAACAAGGGACTGTGTGATGAATAATGACCGGTTGTAATTGGCTGTTAAAGGGGAAATAAATAAGGTTTTTACTGTCCCATCGCACAAAATGACTCTAATATATCTGCAGGAGTTGATGGGGCTGTTGATCAATACCACTGACTCATTTGTTATTTAGCCATGGGCTGAGATTTCTGGCCTTCAAATCCACACCCCTGTGCTGGCCTGAAATCCCTGACTCAACAGATACAGGAAGCTACAGCACAGAAATATAAAACTTTCACCAACTACATTAAATGGGGAGTGGCCGAGGTGTGGCGTGATTGTGTGTGCACTGGCAAAGTAGTACGTAGTTGCTTGCCAGCTTTAAATCAGTGTTTCTCAAAGTCTGGGTCATGACTCAAATCAGCTTTAATACTTAATGGGTTTTGTGATGCTAATGTGGATGAAAAATGCCTTTGCTATTTGATAGAAACTACTCATCATCAGATTACACTCACTGAAAAAAAATATGGCCTGTTATGTTTGATAAGTAAGTTGTGTTGTGATGGTTTGTCATTTTTAAGAAGTGGATCCCCAGTAGCTATAATGGAATTATAGGCTATGCAAGGAGTCTGAAACTTTAAATGCACTGTAGTTCTTTAAATGAAGCGACTGAATGCACAATGCTGACCTCTGATATCTCTAAGTTCAAATCCTCTTCATTGTATTTATTCATTGTGTTTCCACTCGCAGGCTAGCTGCTACCAGCTAACTTAATGAGATAGCTGGTTAGTTGTTGTTTGTGGACTTAAAAACAGTGTTATGAGAAAATTAACTAACAGACAGCTGAGAAGGAGAATGGGATCCTTTAATGTGGATCCCATTCATCTTAATGGCGATCCCATTTGTCTTAATGGGATCCCATTCGTTTAATGGGATGTATTCTTCATGGCAGAGGAAATCCCCTCCAGCTGGAGCAGTTTAGTACTTCCTTTCTCCCCAGACTGTAGATTACTTAGTTCCCCTTTAAAATTTAGAGGGGTCATGGGGAAATAGATTAAGGAGTGAAGGCAGGACACACTGAGAGGTATGCTGAGAGGTTACCAGTTGAACTGAAGCTGTGGAGCCTAAAGTCTGGGCTGTGATCCTTTTACAGTGAAGGAAATACCAAAAAAAAAAGCTAGGTGATGATTATTTCTCGTGTTAGGAAGTTAATATAAAGGCATCTTGCATTGGGGAACAGGCACGTAAACAAAGCGTTGGCCTCCAAAGATTTCTCAAGTAAGTTCTGCTGAGAAATGAAGTACTAATTGAAAAGAGATAAAAGAAATACAGGATATATCGAGGAATAATGCTAATTAATCTGGCCTCTTGCTGTGAAGAATCAGTCCAAAAGGGGAACGCCAAAATAACTACAAAAAGCTATTTGTAGGCTCCACCATTGAGAGTAAACGGAAAAGTTGCAAGTAGTCATCCTCACTGAAATGTGCACTGCACTCAACTGTCTGCTTCAGTTTCTCAGCTAGGCTGTTTATATCGAGGTGAAGACCCACACGCCAGATATCCAATCTCTCCATTTCATTTGTTGGAAGTCTGTGAAAATGATATGGTCACCAGCTGATGTCTTTATGTTCTCAGCCTGGAAGGAAGCAGCATCGCACCACTTCCACTCAGTGAAGAGGCTTCTCCCAAACTCTACTCAGCTCCATGTGCAATTGTTTACAATCTGACCCGGCCGGCTGCCAAACCCAGATCACGCCACCACATCACGTGCTCAAAAACCCCACATCAGTCTGTGCTGTGGCAGAGAGAAAATAGTTCTGTGATCAGAGTTAATTTTAATTTATGCACTTTGCGACTTTTCCGGTTATTCTCAACTCCCCTGTGGAGACTACAATCTGCTTTTTTGGAGTTATTTTGAGTTATTACCTCTTTTGGATCGTTTGTTAGCAGCAAAAAGCTAGCAACAGACCTGATTGTTTCATGTGACAGCTGACTTGGCAATCAGTATTCTCTACAGGTAGGTAGGAGAACAACCCTAAGCATATAATTACTGGATTAGTTCACTTGGTAAAATGACATTTTAGTAGCTGTATACATGTTGTCGTGGAGATAGGATTACTCCAGTTGCACTGCGCATTGTGATGACATCAACAGGCATGGGGGTCGCAATTCACAGCAGGAAGAGCGGCTGCAATATACCAAGAGCCGCCACTGATGTTTGGGGGGAAATATGCCTGTATTTTACAATGAAACATTAAAACGGTCATAGATACTGATGCATGAAGATGTTGCTAAGCCCAGTGAGTGAGTCTCATGAATAATGTTTTTGGACTTTCTCCCCTGTTTGTAGATTTGCAACACGCGTGTCGAGTATATAGTATCATGGCGTGGGTTCTATAGACTATTGAACTGAAGGATGGCATAAGTTAGCATATAGACTGCTAAAAACACACAGAATAATGTTTAAATCTTTTATGGATTCATGAGTATGCTGAAGTATATGCTTATTGTGTCGAACACAAAGGGGAGATGAGCATGGCGAAATCAGTCCCACGTGTATATATCTTGGTGGGCATGCTGCATGCTGAGTGGGTTCAATCTAAAATACTCCTATGATAATGAACACAAGAGAGTTTGTTTTCACTGTTCACTACTGTAAGAGATTATTTTGATGAAAGTGTTGTGTAAAGTGATGTACTTTTAAGTATTCAACTGTGAAGTGTTTAATATGAAGTAAGGGTTATTTACCAAGCTTGAGTGGTCTAAATAATGTGCATTTTGTTGTATCCTGTTTCAATTATTTCTATACCAGGTTTGGGTGGCCACTACTGTTTTCTTTTGTCTAGTGTCTAATGACTATTGACTACTGTCTATTAGCCTAATTACAATCTGCTGCTGAATGCTTATTGTCTTTTGTAGTACTGGATAATTATTAGTGTTTACAAGCATTAGTGCTGTGAATACGAGCTTGTGTTAAAGGTTAACCCTTACAGTGTTAGTATTAAAGGGCAAGTGTTCAGGGAAAGGATACATTTAGGAGAATATTTTGTTTTTGTCCTTTTTGCTAAAACTGTTACAGTAAATTGAGCACTTTATTGAGCATCTTATGTTGATGGTGCCTAGGCTGGGTTAAAGAGCCTCATCTGATTATAAGCCCTTTGCTGATTAAGTGTGTGTACTTAGAACCTGGCTACATATAGGTCCCAAGTTAGTGAACTTATCCTTTAAGTGTAATGAATTGTGCTTTGTTCTCAATTGACGATGGTTGAATTAATTCTCACCCTAAAGGGATAGTTCCGATTTATTGACACAAAATGGGATGACCTATTTGAGCTAATGGCTAACATTTTGAGGGGGTCTGGCAGAAGCTGTGAAGACCTGCAAACCTCTGGGAACACCCTCCCATCCTAACCCTAACCTTAAACACATGAAAAAACAGACCACTCCGCCTACTCTTTGTGTGGAGCATTGGAGCATGTAAAGATTAAATAACAGATGTCCGATAATCGACCCTTGCAGAACTCCACGCGTTATTGGGAGATGCTCTGATGGACAGCTACCAATTGATACAACAGTCTCTGTCTTGAAGGTAGGACTTGAACCAATTCAGGACCACGTTAGAGAGACCAAGCCTGCAACCATACAGTCATACATTCATCAAGCGTGGACAAGATAACAGGATTACTGGGGTTGAATGAAAAGGTACAAATGTGTATCATCAGTGTAACAATGACAGGAAATACCAAAGCGACAAATAATATAACCCAGCGGAAACACATACAAAGAAAATAAAATAGAACCAAGAACAGAACCCTGGGGGATCCCATAAGTTAAAGGGGCTGAAGAGGACACACAGTCGCTGATAGAAACATATCATTGGTAGATTTAATATGGGCATGTAGTTATTTAGTACTTCAGATTATTATTATTTTTTTTTTTTTTTTTTTTTTAAAGGG
>OMKZ01027159.1:0-11392 GCA_900302535.1 Neoniphon sammara
CCCTTCATTATTCATGCCGATGGGGAGACAAGGAAACTTGATAGCGGGGGAAAACACATTCTTTATCTGTCCGATCCTCTCATAAACAAGCCTCTCAGACACATCAGAGGCGGGGTCAAGGAAAACGCACACATCAGCGCCGTTTTGGCTTGTATTGTTTTTGTTATTTCGCTTGCCGACCCAGAGCTTAATAGCACCCAGAACTGGCAGAATTACTTCTCAACATTATCTTCTATTACCATTTTTTAAAAATTCCTACTCTAATGACAGTCACACTCCCGGAGTCCCCTTTATGATTGGGCCGTGAAGCACACTCGATTTCTATTCATGCGGTGCAGCAGCACATTGTTGGCTGCTCTGCATTCAGCAGGTCTATTATCCCCACAGATCCATGCTTGGGATGCAAGGCTGGTCTACTTTCATTTCAATATTCCTCCCCTTTCAATACCTCTGTAACACAGCACATGAGAGGCGTGTTTAAGCATGTATTTGTGTGTGTGTGTGTGTCTGGCTTTCCACTCAGATGTGTGTACATGTAGGGATGCACAGGTGGGCAGTATTCCCAAAGCATATATTTGAATTGAGTACTCAATTAAATTTTTGCTTTTTGCAATTTTAATATTTCACAAGCATGACATAAAAAGGAAAAAAAATAACATTGTGTGATGGATAACAAGATTCAAAATAGCAAAACATTTCCCCTCAAAGATAAGAAAATTTGATGAGATGAGATAAAACAGCAATTAGATAACAAGAAATACAACAGAAATGCAACTGGTAGAGCTCCTTGAACAGCCCTGTGCTGTGATAAAAGATGAATGGTGCTATTCAGCGATAAAACAGAAAGTGAAGCCCTGTGGGATTTTATCATGAGACCTGTGCTTGGACCAGTGGAATATGTACAGGTGCGGTTGTACAGAAAATGTTTCCCAGTCAGAGTGGACAGCATATGGTGCAGGAAGTGCTGTTAAAGGGAAATCCTCTATTCTCTATTGAATATCCAATGCCAGGTCACATCTTGCCTTTGTATCACATCACAGGATGCTCAGGTCTGTTAAAGGACAGGTCTGGTATTTTTCAGCCCAGGTTGTGTTGCACCTTGTTCAGATATGCCACGTCGGTTTGGGGCATTAAGCAGTGAATCCCATCGTTTCTGCTTCAAACAGCGCATCACGGAGTCAGTGACGCAAACGATTGCTTCGACCTCGCGTTGACAGGCGCACCTGTTCTGTTTTTGATGTGACGCACTGGGAAATTTTGATGGGGAAGCCCTGGGACAAGCAGCTGGTCCTGTTTTGACGTCATGCTCTGGGATTCCCGCCTGTGAAGGCAGAGATGGACGATGGATAATGACTGAACAGTAGGACAGCCTTGATGCTACTGACACCGTGTGTCTGAACAAGCTCACAAAATGTTGATTCCCATCATATATAATCACACAGAGCACACCTTCGCCGCTAGCTTAACTGACAAGAAACTTAGCACTCTGTTGTAGCCTCTTGCCTGCCTTCAACAGGGCACTCGCTTTCGTTATCAAAAACAATCAAATATCCTTTCTTAAACTCACCGTGTAGTCAAATGTGTTTTGAAATTGTTAGCGTAAAAAACTAAAAGCATTTACCATGATACATTGCCTCATTTGCACATTTCTCATTTGCACATTGTTTTTGGTAACTGATCACTGCCCGCTGGATTGCTCTTTTCATCCCAAAAACAGATTGTGTATTTATATTGTGTATTTATATTTATATTGTTATCTGTCACTTTTTAATAGTTTATAGTTTATATTGCCTATTGTTATACTGTTATATTTTTATTTTTTACTGTTAAATTTTACTTTTTGCATGCACCAACATCACCACAGCAAATTCCTCGTATGTGTAAAATCGTACTTGTCAATAAAGCTTTTTCTGATTCTGATTCTGATTCTTGTATATTTACATGTGCAGCGTTGTGCGGCGGACTCAGCTAAGCTAGGCTGCATTCAGATGAAGCTTTCTGCTTCCGTGCAAAAGCTGTGAGGCAGGTTGCAAGGCTGAGAGGATTACACAAGGAGCGTCTCCTCCATCACTCAGTTCAATGTGGTTGGACAGACAAGCCCTGCACCACAGTAGAGATGTGTTGGATCTGAGGCACCAGAGCACACCTTTCCACCGAAAATAACTAAGAAACGCATCAAGGTGCTTCACCTGAGTGCAGCCTCATGCTGGCTACAATTTACCATAGTGCTCTTAGTGAATCTCTGTGGAAGGCTACCAATGTTTGAAATGTGCTGCGGTCATTGCAAAAAGTAGTTACAAACATAGTAACACCTATGAGAAGCAGTTTGTTCAAAAATTGTTCTGAATAAAATACAACAATCAAAATTGACGAGCTGAAAATGAGTGCTGTGTTAATAGGATAGTGTTGATGACAAGCAAGAAGCTACAGCCAAGTGGTAAAAGTAGCACTGAGATTGTGTTATGGACCACTATAAATGATAGGAATCAACATCTAAATGCAGCATGGATTGAAATAAAATCCATGAACGCTGTCAAAAGGGTTGTTATTAGTTAAAGCTGAAAGTTGGAAATGCTGATTGTTTAAAGTCTAATGAGGTGGAGTTATATGGAGAAGCAGGGAGGGTAAATCAACTGGTGGGGAAAAAGCACAGAGGGAGAATATAGGGCTCATTTTGTCTCTGTTGGTTATATCCATGGAGGACCATGGATGTGTGAATCTGCAAAACTGGGTATTACGGCCATGTTAATATTGAGAATTGGTCCCAGTTCTAATGTTCTCCCAGGTGGTTTGTAAGGATCTGGTGGAAGACACAGCCAGTGATTGCAGAAGAAGGTGCATGTTGTCATATGATGTAAATGATATAAATCTTTAGGTATGGTTTTCTGATATTTATGTTACAGCTTAGTCAGTAAAGTTGCATTTTTGTACTGGGATTGTGTAAGACTTGCTTTTGGCTGCAGCCTGAAGCCCTCTTATGATTTGTTTTTGACATCTGTGGAGAGTTTTGCTGGAATTGTGCTCAAAAGCATCTGTGGAGTCTCATTTGGCCGGCGGAGTGCTCTCAAACCAAGCATTTTTGGGGGCGTTTTTGGTCTTTATTACAGAGCTGAAAGCAGAGAGGCAGGAAATGCTGGGAGAGACTGGCCGGGTGGGGGGGTGCAGCATGTGACAAGAGCAGGACACTCTGACCACACGGCAGGCAGCTCAGATCACTGAGCCACCAAGATGCTCCCACATCTTCAAAAAAATCAATAGTGGGGGCTCTGTTCCACAGGTACACGCTGACACACTGAAAGTCTACCTAGGTACTGACTTTCCCTCAGTGCTGGAGCCTTACTCTTCAGGTTAATTTATGTTTTCTGTGGTTTGTGTACGGGTCTGTACTGAAACACTGCAGAGGCCTCTGTCAACACGACTGCTCCACCAACGCCTCTGCTAATGCCAACACCAGTCAATTCTGATTGGTTAATGGTTGCTGTGTTGGTTGGTTACTAGGGAAGCAGGCTAGTGCAGCTGACAGCTGAACGACAACAACAAAAACCACTGCCGCTGTATTTACCATATCATTTTGTTCCTCTACACAGAGATCGCTCTTTGAAAAATGCCAAACGAACCACAACAATCATGAGTTAAGCTTTACATGCTGCATCTGAAATCCAACTTCAGTTCCACGCAACCTAGTTCCAGGCAAATCATCCAATGAAAATTATAAAATATGGTTTGCATCATCATTTGGAAATGTTCCATATAGGTTTGCTGACATAGCAACAGTAAAAGTTTGGAAGTTGGAACCTGCAACTATTTGCATGGAAGTTGCATTGTGTGGAGCCAGCCTTATTCTGCACCAGGCAACACCAAGGGGTCACCTTACACCAACCTTAACCCAACTGTTGACATTGCCTAACATTAACTAAGTTGTCTGAACCAAACTCCCCCTAACCACAGACGTTTCTCTTGCCTTTAGGCGGGCAAATGATGATGCACATCAAATTTGTAATTTTCATTGGATGGTTCACCTGGAACTGAAGTTGCATTTCAGCTGTACCATGTGAAGCCAGCCTAAACTTAACAGAAGCCAACATGTCACCCCTGTATTTCAGGTGAGACTTTAATACCTTTAAGACCAGGATGGCAAAAGCACTCACGCTACAAGATGATTTATTTTCTCAAACCAAAAAATGACAAAGCTATCACTAGATTGTTGTGAACTGGACCGACAGGACAGCCTGCAGTGCTCCTCACAGCACCTCAGCTGCATGAACGAAAGACTCACTGCCCCTTTATCACCTTTACCCCTCCCACATGGCACAGCCCAAACAATGCAGGGTAATCAATAGATGATATATGTCTATTTTTATCCTTTTTAAAGTACATTTTAAACATTTTTTAATCAACATTTTAAATGTTATACATTTTTAGCATTTAAACCTGTTCTGTCCTTCTTTAACATGACTTGTAACTACTTTTTACCTGTTGTGTCACTTGGTTTAGTCCAATCAATCATTAGTGGCCAGGTGTGATTCCTTCCTTTAAAGGCATCCTAAAATGTGCCTGAGCAGAAGTATGATGTGAGGTGTGGAGATTTTCAATCAGTATGCCCTGTCAAAAAAAAAGGGAAAAATAAAAAAAGAAAAGAAAAGAAAGAAACTCACAGATTCTGATTGCTTCTAACTGAAGCATCTTGACGTTTGTGTTTAAGTGGCAATGTGGTTGTGAATTGTCACGTAACATTAATTAACATTTGACAAAGAGGTGTAACTAGTTCGATTTATGATGTATGTTTCGGTCAGATAATCCTTTAATGGTACAGGAATGTAATCTCCATATAATTCATGTCCACACACACACAAACTGTGTTTCAGAATGTGTTAGAATTTCATGAAATTGTGACCTTGACGTGTCCTTGAGCTCCACATTGTTTCAGTGCTGCTGTTTCCTGACTTGTGTCTGTGTGTGTGTGTGTGTGTGTCTGTGTGTGTGTTTGTCACACTGACTGATATGCAGAGAAACAAATTCCAGTTACCTGGTGTAAATAGGCCAAATAAAGTAAACTTAATAGCCTAACTGGGCATTAAGACAACTGATAAATTTCTGTGCTCAGGGTCTTTCTTTTAACTGTTTTTTTCCTTTTTTCTTTCTTTTTCTTTTTTTTTTTCTTAGAATGAGACAATTAGTAGGATTGTTTTGCTCATGGATGTTGTTCAAAGAATTCTTTTGTATTAGTCTGAATGCAAGAAACACATTCATTACGAATACAATACAATTCCCAACATTGTTTTGATGCTACTTTTAATTTAATAATAATTTAATAATATTAATTTGAATATATTGGAATAAATGCTATGTGCATATAATGTGTGCGTGTGTGCATGTGTGTGTGTGTGTGTGTGTGTGTGTGTGTGTGTGTGGATTAGTTGGACTGTGTCTGGCTTTGTGATCAGAGGCCAGATAGCCTCCTCCTCCCCAAGGCATCTAACCCCCTACCATTCAGCAGACCCCAAACCACACACACACACACACACACACACACACACCCCTCCCAACCGCCACTCCACTTCCACCTGGCAGCCATTTACAGACATGCAGTCTTCCTCTTCATTATGCCGGCCTCCTTCTGTGAGGATACCAGGGCGGCGTGACCCGGCCTGCCTGTGCCAGCAGCGCTGTCCTCTCATCACTCCCACTGTGACGACCCAGTCTGCCCGACACTGTTTTACCTGCTGCCACGCTGTATTTTTCAGTGTAGAAGATGCTGCCCAGCAGGCATTTGATGGCTGGAACGTGCAGGAAGTGGCCACGTTCAGCGGACAGTCAAAAATGAGCACAAAATATTCCCGGTTTGATGTGATACGGCACCTTGAAAGGCATAAAGGAACAGCTCTGTAAAGTGATGCAGGTAGGCAGCTTTAGGCAACCACAGCCATTGTCTCAACTGTCATTTTTTACTCAAAACTTCAGGTGTTTTACTCATAAAATGTTTTCTGCATAGTTGTGAAGTTGGGGGCTGGACTTGAAATTAGTCTTCATCTGTCTGTTTGTTTGTTCGTTTTTCCACCCGTTCATTTGTCACGTGTGATATCCCAGACACCGCTGATTGGATTTTGTATTAAACTTGTCAAACAAAACAAAGCGATATATTCGTTAATGATTGGACCAGAGAGAGAGAGACTGCATCATTCACACAGGACGACACTTTTGTCTTGTTTGAAATCAATACTGCAACTATTATATTAATACAGACGATGATATTAAATATGCACAATTCTCCTCTGGATGATTTAGTCTCCATCTTTGTCGCTTAGCCTTCATCTGCAGATCACCTGTCAATCAAAACAGTGTGGGCGGGACTCAGATTTCCTGCTGATGGAGTTTGAGTTTCTCTTTTTTTTTTTTTGTCTGTTCAGCCATGGTGGCTATCGCTGCTCAAGCTAACTACGCAGTTCTTCTTCTGTTTATTTCAAACAAGTCAGAAATGCATCACTTCCTATATGACACCGGCTGTGTGGACAACAATGAATTTTATGAATATAGCCTGAATTGCATTATTGGAATCAATCAGAAAGCAGCAAAACAGCCATTTATTCACATAGCCTTTTAAAAAGCAGGCGATTCGGTTATTCGGTGAGTGAGTGAGCGAGCAGAACAGAAAGTGAAGGAGTAAAATGTGAAGTAGTGGATGTGTGAGTGTATGGAGCCATGGCAACCCGCAGAGGAGGACATGGGATTGCTATCGTTTGTCTCCGGTGCTGGATCTCTCTGCAGGCCGCCGTCCGCCAGCCTCACATCCCTGTCCAGATCGCTCAGATATGCTCCCTGAGAATCTGGGCCATTTTCCCAACGTTCCCTCCAAATCCCCAACCCACCACCGCTTTAAAGGACACCCTCTATATTTTCCCCCCTCCTTTCACTTTTTCATCTTCTCTCTATCTTTCTCTCTCTCCCCCTCGTTCCTTCTCAGACTGTTATATTTGCCCCTGCGCCCAGCCGACTGATTCTCCTGATCTGAAAACTGGTCACTGCTTCTTTTTCATCACATTCCAGCATCTCCCTCGGCGTTTCATTTGTCGCTAAGCAGAATTTTGGGCTGCCGATCGCGTGTCTTTGCAAGCTCGCAAGCGCAATGCAACAGTGGGGTAACCGTATAGCACCGAGCGAGCACACAATCCGTTTTGTTTTGTCCTTTTTCCTGGAGGCTGTGTGCATTCATCTCTATGTGCTGCCTGCGCCGCCATCGTTGCTGTGCCGTCGCCCGTGTAAAGCCGAGTGAAAACGTACTGCTGCACCCTCTCAGGCCAACTAATTATGGACTTTGATTATTCCCGTTTTGTTTTACTAAGTGCGGCGCCGTGGCCAACAGGCGGGCCGGCAGAAAGGCCAGCACCATTGATTGTCTCAGTTTCGGGCCTAATTGAGCCAAATGGGAATGGCTGTTGCCAGAGTTCACTCTCCTCCAGTGTTTACACGCCGATCCACCAGAGAGACACTCATTACCGCCTCACTGAAAACTCCTCTAGACGCGCTCGCACACACACGCACACATGCACACTCACATTTCATAGTCATATTAATAAAGGGTTGAAGTTCTCAGTGTTGTGCACATACAGCTGGGTCTGCAGATGCTACTGGGAGTTAATGCTGTTTTCTAATGGGGCCCGGGTCTACATCACAGAGCCATTATTTCTATCTCTGTTTCTTTCCCGGCGAATATTTTCTCATGTTCAACCCACATTCGTTTCTAATTGCATACAAGCGAGCATGGTGTAATATTTGTTGTCTGATTGAATCATTAAAATGCAAACGTGTGATGTCGCTTTCACAGGCATGTTAATTGTGGTCGAGCTATTTGACAGAACAGACAAAGATTCACTATAAACATTTTATTGAGGGCAGCAGAGCTGCTGGACACTGCTTGTATTCATCTACTGCTCCTTTGTTAAGAATTCAAACACAAGCCTTTACTTTTATTTAAAGCAGCAACAAGTTTTTAACTGTTACGAAACAGTCTCCGTTTAACCCTGATGCCTCTATACGACCTACATAAGCAAACGAGATCATCAGTGAGAATATTGGCTGTTTCTATTTAGTTATTCTAAATTCCTGCCACCGGGTCAGATTCCCCATCAAATCAGATGAAAAGATTCACGGCCCGCAGACAGGAAGAGCCTGTGTTTACGTTACATGTAGCACTGTAGCATGAGGGAGGACAAAGATGGTACTGGGACAAGAGGAGGACATTTCTCTTCATTTGATAATGTTAAAAGTGAAATTAGACTTGTTGGCTTTAACGAAGGGAAAAAGAGAGCGCAAACGAGCAGCGGTGGTCAAGCAAGTTAGAGAGTGAATGCGGAGATCAAGCAGCAATGGCGAGAACAAAGCAGCTGAATCTGATAAACAAAAGGTTATTACCGTTCTAAAACACACAAACTGGTCCACACCTCCACACAGCCCTGCAGGAAGCTGCTGCACTGCTGGATTTGGTGCTGAATGAAGCCTTACATGTGACCTGGGTGTATGAACGCTACTGAAACAAAGTTCCCTGTGTTTTATCATCGTCAGATTACAATTATTAAGCAAAGATCTTTACAACACAAGGTGGTGGAGCTCATGGGAAATGCAGTCTTCATTCCCTGGGAAACACTACTGCTTTTGTCCACAGGGGCCGCCAAAATCAACACAAAATGAAAGTTCCTTGTACCTGCTTTAAATTTACACCATGTGCAATTGAATTGAAGTGAGAACCCTTCAGACTCAACTGTTTTTTTGTTTGTTTGTTTTTTGGTTTTTTTTTTGTCAGTTGAGTCTGAACAGTCCTCACTTCAGCTGATCATCAGTTTTAGGGAAAGCAATGATGTTTGTCTCGTTTTTGAAATGGCTGTTTTTAGTCATTTTTACAGATATGGGCGTTAAAACATTAGACTCCATTATTTTAAAACTAGATTATTTAAGATCTTCCCAGATGTATTTTCCAGTCTGGGAGGGATGCATGTCTGCAGAGGGGATGTAGTTTGAAACTATCTGGTCTTGTTCTAAATTATACACATTTTAGGAGGGTGTATTTAAGTTTGTTTCCAAGGCATTTCAAGAAACTGGGAGCCAGATGCAGCTTCTCTCTGCCATAACAACCTCCGAGGAGACACTTTCTTTCCCGCCTCCTCAGATACTAGATTACGGCACAATTGAGCAATCTGTGAGAACTCTTTATCATATTGTGTTTGAAGTGTTTTAAGTGTGATGCCACCTTCGGTTTTGGCTGCTCTTTGCTCCCTTTACCGTTTTGGAAGATAAAACAGGGTATTTTGACATTTGGGAGAGGCAGCAGGGCAGCTTCTGAGTGGAGGCTTTGAACTGGTGTGGTAACAGAACACATGTCTATGACAGTATGTGTACGTTCAGTTTTAAAGGATATAACCATTCAAAAGGAGATTTGAACCATTAGATGAAGCAAAATGCTGTATTTTCCTGCAGAATATAAAATTAGAAAGCAGTATATTTGAAGGATTTGGTTGTTGTCTTTCACTGTGGAGGAGCCAAGTGCACGATTTAAACTGGAAAAGGTGCTTTTTTGTGCCGTTAGCCTTTTTGTGTGCCTCTCCTGTATTACTCCAAGCCTATGGCAGAATTCAATCACTACGAAATGGCTATCAAATATGTCAAACATGGAAAACATGTCTTCCAATGTTCTGAGCCATTACCTTTTCTTTTTATCTTTTAATACCAAACCTTGTGCTGCATGGCTCTAAAACAGCATGCTGGATCAGTACAAACTTATTTCCGCTCTAAACAACATTTTTGGAAACTTAATCATTGGCTAAGCTCCCAAAACTCCATTTTTCCTTGTAGCATCCTGCTCAGCTGAGGCTCTGCCGGCACACAGCGACGTCTGAAAGCCTTCCCAGGGAGAGAAATATAAATCCTGTATGATAAATCCACGCCATCAGCAAGCACAGGACGACGACGTCAAGCCGTAATTCATTCCTCATACTGGGCTCCGCCATTGAGGCTGGATTATCAGGCAGAGTAAGTGATGCAAGGGGAATACAATACCTCCACTGCTTACACATGGATGATATGATTAAGGCGCTCTAAGCCAAGCTCTGACACTGACACACGATCCAGGTGGCGAGCACATGTTTATGGCATCCATATCTATCCGAGCACACTGTGAATGACACTGCGAGGCAGCGTGTCTTGCACTTGCTATCTGATTTGATTGTCTAAAAGAGTTGGAGGAAGAGAATGGATGAGGGGGCTTGGCGATACGAGGGCCGATGCGTGAAGATAACTCACTCTGCATCTGTTTGATAGGCCTCTTCTCTTAACAGAGTCATCGTTAAAATGAAAAATCCATTTCATAACGCTGCCAGAATGTTCATTATGTAGAAGTGGGACGCTTTTTACACCTTTTTTTTTTCTTTTTTGAGTGTGAATCTGTCTCTGTGACTGACTTGGCAGGCATTAACAGTGTTGGACAGGGACAGTTCAGCCAACCAGTGTTTGAATAGACCATTATCACGTTGCCCTCATAGAGGAGTGCCTACATTGACTTTGATAACCTGATTGGCAAAGACTGAAATTAACAATTATCATAGCACATGTCTCCACTGCCGTTGATAAAAAGACCTCTTTAATAGGGGCTATTACTGTAACCATGTGCAATTTAACCTGATCGGCTCAATAGGTGATGGGACTTTAATGCCAGAAAAACTGTGTCCACCTGAAAGGCCCGGGCCAATATTGATTATGGCAGCATTAAACATTTAAGTAATCGCTGCACTTAGTTAAATGATTGTGTAATGAATAAGAGATGAGATGGAAGGCGGACAGGGTAATAAATGGTCTGGGGAATAATATCTGGCCATGTGATACTCTGCCATGCCTCCGCATCCACAAGGACGCTCTCTCACTTTCTGATCCGAGCTCCAGCTCCCCTCCTGCATGAATCAAGGCTTTTTGCCCATAGGGATCCTGTGCATACTCAATGCTGAGGAATCGTTTGGGATTTAATCAATTCGCATTACTCTTGTGGAATGTTCAATGCGAGTGCAACGCTTATCCCTCAAGAATTAGACGATCGCTACTGGGCTGTTTGGTTAACTGTTCCAAAGAACGCTGGATTTCTGCACAAAAATACCCCATGTTCTGTTCTGTTCTGTTCTGTTCTTTCTGTTCTACTGCTCCATTCCATTCCATCACTCTATTCTACTCTATTCCAGTCTACTCCAGCATTCCATTCCAACATTCTATTCTATTCTATTCTATTCTATTAATAGCTGTGCGATGGCAAAGTGGGATTTAGATGTTAGTTGTCTGAGAGATGCTAAGGTCAATAAGACCTGCCCACACATGCATGTCACTCACACACACACACACACACATACACACACACACA
>OMKZ01027169.1:0-12244 GCA_900302535.1 Neoniphon sammara
GATACAAATATATATATATATATATATATATTCTGTGACATGATTCACCTCTGTATGTCCACTGGTTTGGTTCCTGTGGGTAGCATTTGCTGTTAGCTTAGCATAAAGACTTGAAATCTCAAAAAAACAAACAAACCAAAAAAAAGGCTCATTTTAGGAGACATTTGCTGAGTTTGTACTGTTCCTCTGCTTTGCTCTATCAGTCGCCCTTTCCTGGAGATGACGAAGAAGAAATGTTTGACAGCATCGTCAATGATGAAGTGCACTTCCCTCGCTTCCTCTCTCCTGAGTCGTCGTCCCTCATTCACAAGGTCGGTCTTCTATCACATGGGTTGGGTTGCTTGTTTTGCTGGTATCTTGACTGAACCTAGAAAAGGTATACAGTAGATTTTAGTCTGGTCTCAGTCGTCATGGGAAGTGTTGGCAGTGCAGACGGTTGTATCAGAATATACTGACTGTGCTTCCCTGCTCTCGCTGTGTGTTTTTTTAGTTGCTGCAGAAAAACCCTGAGAAGAGGCTTGGGGCAGGAGAGCAGGATGCCGTGGAGGTCAAGAGACACAGTTTCTTCCAGGTCATTATCCAGCTCAGTGCTACTGACATCCCTCCACAATAACCTCTTTCTGCTGTGACTACAGAATAAGACTGAAAAATTCTCTTTAATGGTTAGAAAACAACAACAACAAAAACAAGCTTGGATATCTTGTTTAGTTTCTCTTTGAAAAGCTCATCATTGCTGGCCTGTTTTGTCTAAGTCAGTATACTTGCTTCAGCACCAGTGTGCTCAAGGTCCTACAGGGACTTCGCACAGTATTTCTTTGGTGACAGTGATATTCTTAAAGGAATAGTCCAACATTTTGGGCAAAATACCCTTTTTCCGACTTAGCCAGACTGAGACAAGATGTTCAATACCATTTTCACCTCTGTATGTCCACTGGTTTGATTCCTGTGGGTAGCATTTGGTGTTAGTTTAGCATAAACACTTGAAATCTTGAAAGCTGTCTTATTTACACAATGTATCATGGATTTGAAATACACGTCTTGGGGGAAAAAAAAAACGGGTCGTTTTAGGAGGCGTTAGATAGTTGGAACTATAACAATTTCTAGTTCATAAAAACTTGTGTTAGCTTAGCATAAAGACTTTAAGTCTTTACCCTAACTAATATGAAATGCTAGCCATAGGAACCAAACCAGTGGACATACAGAGCTGAAAATGGTATCTAACATCTTGTCTCAAACTGGCTCATTCGGAAAAAGGGTATTTGGCCCAAAACGTTGCAGTATTCCTTTAAGTCTGAAAGTCTTTAAGTCTGGTATAACACTGCTCGTAACCTTTCCCTAGTAATACATCAAAGATCTGTGTTTCCCCGCAACATCTCAGTTCCAAATTTTACATACATTTAAAGCCTACCAAGAATGTTTTTACCATAAACTGTTCCTCCAGTTTCCAAGTCTTGCAACAAGGTAGTGTAGCATATCCAAAGTGCTGATTTGACAGATGATGGCAGGTTTTCATCAGGGAAATGTTGGGCATTGGTTTGTGTATTTCTCTTTTCTGTCTGAACCACTGTGCCTAAGAGCATTGTGTCTTCACAGGGAGTGGACTGGGACGCTTTACTGGCCAAAAAGGTGAAGCCACCTTTCCTGCCAGTCATCAAGGCACCAGAAGACGTCAGTAACTTTGATGAGGAATTCACTCGCCTCAAGCCAGTCCTCAGTCTCCCACGAACACCGTACAGTCTCACTGCAGAGCAGCAAGAAATATTTGCTGACTTTGACTTCTCTTCTCTGAATTGACAAGTTCCCCCCTGTTAAAATGAAACACAACTCTTGTGTCCGCACTGATTTTGTTTGCCACAAGTTCTTGATCCAGCAGAAGCAGAGACGCCACAGTCCTCTGCATGCCAATGCAGATCCTCATTACCTCTGGTGTGGCCTGCTTACTGCAGCACAAGTCCTGCTGACATAGGGCTGTGCAGCTAAATCAGCCTGGCTGCCCACCTGCTACACTTGACTGACATTTCTTCTACACTTTGTATCTTTTATCTATGACTCACTGTTTTTTAATTGCTGGATCTGAATTTATGAGCTTTTACTTTTTACTTTTTTGAGTGATCTCTGACCCACTAATTGTTCACTAATTGATGCCTACTCTTTCTGCCAATGAGCTGTAAGAGCAAAATGTGGCACCTTTACTATTTATGCTGTGTATGAAGTATGTCACCAGTGCAGTAATGTTTTTATTTTTCTTCTTTTCATAAATTGAAATCATGCCAGTGATATTTAAAATACCAGGATTTATGACACTGCCTTCTCAGTTACAAATAGTACAATATGACTTCTACACTGTGATACTAATGAAGAATTCTGACTCTGAATGTGCCTTGTGCTACTTTGCACAACCATTATGAGCTGTCATAAACTATATGAACTTGAATATGATATACTGGACAGAAATATATTGCCACTTAAGTTTAGATGAAAGAAAGAAGAAATCATATATGAATGATGAAAGCTGTATTTGTAAATGGTATGAAGGAAAATACAAATAAATAAATTTACATTTACTGGACTATGAATAACAAGGACAATCTTGATGTAACAACCATTTATTGATGGTATACGGTATTTTCAAAGTAAAAAAAAAATGCATGACAGAATTGCATATAACTTAAGAGGTACACAACATGAATTAAATGTAATTTCATATAAACCACATCTCATTGACATTGACTCAGTCTAACTGGAAGCAATAAGCATGTTCAATACTACTAAGGTACAATAAATAAGTTAAATACCACATTTATTGCTCTCAAAAGTTTACTATTGCACAAGGGAAAGCTAATAATGGAAATACCAAACAATGTATTGCACTCGAAGCTTTCTACTTACTTCTCAGCTACTATTCCACTGTATTCTTTCTTTAAGCTACTGTATTAAAACTACTGTCATACAAATATCTCCAGGTGTTTTCTGTTCCAAAATAGTTAAAAAATGATATACATTATAAAATTGTTTGAAATACAGTCTATTGAAAATTGAAGCACACATCCTGTTTTGTTAGATATGAATGAACAATATGAATTTACATAGTTCTCGTGCCATTTTCTTTCAAAATAAACGGCTCAATCGTTAAAAAAAACATTGCTGGAATTTATAAGAGCGATTACAGCCAACTTCATCTCTTAATTCAAATATTTTGCTCTTTAAAGATAAAAGCTGCTGAGCTGAGTAGACCCTGTGTCGCCTCTTCGGGCAGAATTAATAAAACTCAGCAGCTGAGCTCAAGAAATAAGAAAGGAATGTACCTTCCAGCACTAACAATGACCAATCTACCAATTTAATTCCTCAAAACAGCTGACCCCACAGAGTGAACAATTAAAAAATATACCAACCACACATCTGGATTGTCTACACATGCTTGGAAGATAAATTGCATTACTTTATCAAAGTTTTATCCACAGATGTTAAAAGTAAACCTCATAATTCATTAACAGTCCCTCAGTCAGGTTGGCCATGCAACTTTCATGGTAAACGCTGGACTATTCCATCTAGTTACTGGACACATGAATCATTCAGCAGAGGGAGCAGGAGTGAAGTCAAGTAGGACGGGGATGCACAAACAACCAACACCTAGCTTTGTGTCAAGGCAGGGCTTTCAAATCCATCAGAGCTTTATGATCAGCATGGCCCATGTGCCCCTAAACTAGGCAATAAAGTGCCTGCAAACAATGTGGGTCCATTCCTGTTTTAAGGAAATACATGATCTTGGTGTACTTTAATGGTTGTAAACAACTGTTAGAATAAGGAAACAGCTCTAGTGCAGGTAGCTAGTTGCGCAGATGGAGTTGTTTACGGTGTAACTCATGCTGGGGACACACTACACAACCTGATTATAACCATGGCTTTGAAATGACAGAGAAGAAAGAAAAACATACAGAGAGTGTGGAAAGCAACAACATCGCAACAAGCAAGCGATCCATGAGAGTACTGAACTACTGAAACCGCAGGAGAAGTTATGGCACAAGAGCACAAGTGCCTACATCAGGTAAACTGTCACAAACAATAATTCCTGCACAGTTTATTCATTGTTTTTATCTTGCGGCCAAGTGTGCGATACCCAAATCCAACTCGCTATCAAGTGTGTGAGTTCTTCCAGACAAAAAACATCTGCAAAAGCCAGTCGTTGAGTGTGTGATGTCCAGTCTTTATTGGTGTTGCAGTGTGTCCCCCTGCATTACCTGACTAAACCTGGTCGCTTCCCTCCCTGAAGTACACCTGTTCCCACACCACTGTGCCCCAGACGCAGAAGAAACCCCAAAGGTTGTGGAAGGTGCCGCGGTCGAAGGGGTTTTCATCGGCGCCGCAGTGTTTGAGGTAGGAGATGCGGTGGCGCGACATGAACTCCCAGGTGGTGGTGTTGAGGGAGACCAGGTAGAGGTGGGAACCCAGAAGGAGCAGCACCGTCAGGGAGAGCAGGGCCACCAGCACCGCCACGGCCAGCAGCATGCCGTTGGTACGCAGCCACAGCTGCCAAGTGGGGGCGTAGCTGAAGCCCGTCCTGAAGAAAAACATCATTTAGATGGGGTCGAGAAAGCAGGAGTTTGGAGAGTCTCTGCTTGTTGTGACACAAATCTTCTAGCAACCATGGATGGTGCCATTGAGGACGTCAAGTGGAGAACTGTCACAAATATATCTAAAGACACTGTTGTGTGGTAACTGTAGGTCAGTCCAGAACATTCTAAGGCTGGCTTTACATGGTGCAACTGAAATGCAACTTGAGTTCCATGCAACTTGGAGTTCCATCCAATGAAAATTATAAATTGGGATGTGTCATCACTTGGAATGTTCTGTACGGGTTTGTTGAGATGCCAACAGTAATGCAACCTGCAACTGCATGGAAGTTGCACCATGTAAAGCCAGCCTAAGTAAAAGTCAATGGTCTAAGAAGGTAGAATTGTTTCCAAATTTTACTGTAGCACAGTAAACTGTCTTGTCTTTAGCACTAGTCTCTACCCAAAAGCCCTGATTTGAAGCTTGAAAAGAGTCAACTCACTCTTCTTGCCACGATTAGGTCCTAGCTAAATAACAGTATAATAGTAGTAATAGAATTGTAATTGTGATGTTATTGTGCAAATCGCTTGTGTCACCTAAACGACAGTAACGGGGTAGCTGACAAGTATCTTAATGCGAATCTCAACGCAGTTCTGGGCAAGATACACCCACATGGTTAAAGGAATACTCAAACGAATTAGACAAAATACCCTTCTTCCAACTTACCCAGACTGAGACAAGATGTTTGATACCATTTTCACCTCTTTACGTCCACTGGTTCGGTTCCTATGGGTAGCATTTGGTGTTCAGTGCTCTCATGGGAACTATAACTGCTGAAGATAGACGGAAGGATACATGTGTTCAGCAGTTATAGTTCCAACCATCTAACTTCTCCTAAAACGACTTTTTTTTTTTATTCCAAGACGTGTATTTAAAATACACAATGCATTGTATAAATAGGACAGCTTCGGAGTTGCTGGTTTATTTTTTCACTCTGACGGAGCTAAGCTAATGACTCCTGTAGACTTCAAGTCTTTATGCTAAGCTAACACCAAATGATACCCATAAGAACCGAACCAGTGGACGTACAGAGGTGAAAATGGCATCAAACATTTTGTCTCAGTCTGGGTAGGTTGGAAGAAGAGAATTTTGTCCAAAACACTGGAGTATTCCTTTAGTAATGTTTATTCTATATTCTTGGTATGGCCAGCTCAGTAGATCTGATCTGATCCAAGAGCTGTGGACCTCCAATATGTCTGCCTGAGAGTGTGTTAGCACCTGACAGTTATCTGTGGAAGATGTAGAGCAGGAAAGCCCCTTCATCATTCCATTGTTCTGTCTGTTTGAATTTACAGTGTGACACTCACCAGGCCATGTGCAGCCCCCAGAGCAGCACCAGCAGCTGGACCGCCAAGTACAGCACAAACCACCGGTGGTTCCTCTCACCAACACAGTTCTCAATCCAAGGGCAGTGATGGTCGTAGCGACGAACACAGTGCTGGCACGTCTGGCAGTGCTTGGATCTCATTGGCTGCTGCTCGGAAGAAACAAACTTGTATTCAGAAGTAGTTTTCTCCCAGTCACATAGCTAGAGGTTAGAATTAAACACTGTACATTACAGTACCATGAGAAAGTACCTGCCCTGTTTGATTTCCTGAATTTTCATCATTGTTGAATTTGGTCAGACGTTAGTCATGGGTTGTTGTAGTTCACAGAGGGAGTCTGAGGGACACTATAGTTTGGTGTTTCTCTCATTTGTTTGGTGTATAAGGCAGTCAATCTTGAGGGCTTGAAAAATAATCACCACACCTATTTCTCCCAACACCATTTAAAAGGGAAAAGTGGAACAAAGTGACTGAATTCTTTGCCTAACCAGCATGCCAGTTCAATACTCTGTGAAGCTGTCTCTGGTTCTTGCCATCAAAGCAAACTTGTTAGCCCACATGTTCAAGAGACTTCTGCTAAAGAACACTTCTAACACCCTAGGCTTTAGGCCTCCACCAAATCATAGTGAGAACACTTGAGTCAGCAGTAAATCTTCCCAACAATGTAATCCCTGCCAAAATGTCTCCAAAAACAAGGCATAAAATCGTGTAGTCAGAAAGAGCCCTAGAACACCCATGGGTCCACAGGCCTCTCTTGCCTTAGTGTTCATGCATCCACCATGAGAAAGACACTCATGGAAAAATGGTAATCATGGCAGAGTAATAATTCTAGATTTGGTGGAAAATACTTTTTCATGGCACCCTATATGAAATATAACATATATAATGGTGAATTAAAATGAAATTGCTCAGAAGAATTTAAATTGCAAGCTAGCATGGATGTGTTGTGAGCTACAAATGAAAGACAAAGGCAATATAGATAAATATAAATCAACATAAAAATAATCCATGTGGATGTGTGTACACATGGCCATGCTGTAACCTTGCTGCCTGTGTAACATATGATGTTTGTTGTTCACTGGAGGTGGTAGGGGTGTGTAACAGAAAACAGGGCTGCTGGGATAACCTACTTGCTATTCTATACCATTAAGAGATGTTCCAAGTGCTGTGGAGCTTTAAGTGTTAAATTGCAGCCTGAGATGCCTGAGTGAATTTTGAGGTCAGAGAGGCACCAGTACAAAATGACACATCAAACACCATGTCCACAGGCAGAAAATACAGCACTGGCAAGTAATATCCAATAAATAAGTAAATAAATAAATAAATAAAAAACATAAAAAAACCTCCAACATTTTGGACAAAATGTAGCCATAACCCAGACCGAGACAAGATGTTCGATACCATTTTCAGCTCTGTACGTCCACTGGTTCGGTTCCTGTGGGTAGCATTTCATGTTAGCTTAACATAAAGACTACAGTCTACAGGAGTCGTTAGCCTAGCTCCATCAAAGTGAAAAAAATAAACTTTCATAGCAACTCCGAAGCTGTTTTATTTACACAATGTATCATGTGCATTTGAAATACATGTCTTGGATTTAAAAAAAAAAAAAATTATAAAAAACTTTAAAAAACTATAGATGGTAGGAACTATAACCACTCAACATGCCTGTTCATTGGTTATAGTTCCTATAGTACAGTACTCCTATTGTATAGTACTCTGGCTCTTAAAAAATCATTTCAAACGTGTATTTTATTACCGTGTAACACACGATATACAATGTGTAAATAAGACAGTTTCAGAGTTGCTCTAAGGATAAGGGTACATGGGCTTAAAGTAGAGAGAAGTAAAATGTTTGTACACTGTAAAAACCAACACAGGGATTGAAAAAAAATTCAATTAAAATACTGATCTTTGAAGTGAAAAGTCCAAGTGAAAATAACACATACCAGTGTCTCTACTCAGGACACTTTTTCACTTCAATACAGTGCGCATTTTCCTTCTCAAATAAACTCATGCAATATAAACCCCTGAAGGCATGGTGACATGCTGGACAGTGTACCTGCAGTAAGCAGTGGCCACAGCGGCGCTGTCGGAGAGATTTAGTGGTGGGTGGTATCATGTCCTGCTGCTCTTCAGTCACACCCAGTGTGAACTGGCACGACAGGGGAGAAGAAGACACTGGTCAGGGAAAGCCTTATTTATTGGGGATTCAAGCTTCAACATGGTCCGTTGTTTCATATGTCTATGCTTTGTTTGTAAGTAATTTAGACTTCCCCCCTTTATCCCATCATCTTCATCACCACCACTAACTCCCAAGGGCATCATTAAAAAAATGCCCTCCTTGGGTAATTCACACATGTAGGCAGAGGGACGGGCAGGACAGTGCATAGGAGGACTAAAAAGACAGAAAGACACTGAAATGTTTCTGGAAGTTACCGATAAAAAGTTTTTATAAATTAATAAATAAATAAAAAGTTGGCTTTCTGAAAACTCATTACAATCAGGGGAACTGGAAGTCCATTTACTTTCAAATGTTCTTTTCAGTTTTTCATACAGAGGCAAGTCCCTTCTCCTGGTTTACAAATACACTGACTAATCAAAAGAGGGGTAAATCCAATGCATGCAACACCTGCATTGCAACATAATACATCTGCAATGCAACGATGCAGCAGTATTGGGTAATGTTATCTTAAGAGAATTAATGTCTGCCAGAGATTAAAATATGAACAAGTAATAAGGGACAATATATTTTTCGCCTGAAATGAACAATTTGTTATAATGACTGAGTACAATTAAAGTATAAAAAATCTATGAATTCAATTATACTATGTGAAAACACACATTTGACTGCAACATAAAAGATATTTAACAACCCAGCCATTATCACCCTCCTTTAACAATTTATTCTCAGTTGTGATTCATCCAGGCATCCCAAGCCTGGAGGTGCAATTAAGGCATATTATTCTGACAATAAATGCGTGGTGCCTACACATTTGCAACAAAACATGCAGGCTAGCAAACACAATAGAAACATGAATCACCTGTAAATCGCCCTCATCAGACAGGATGAAGCCAGGGTCCATGAGTGAAACAGCAAAATAAAGCAACACTGACACCAGCACCAGCAGGACGAAGAGCACAGGTTGCACAAGATTGCCTGTCTCCTCCTGCTTCCTCAGGTCTTCAACCAAAGAGAAAGACAACATTTTAAAAAATACTGTAAATTACTTCCATCCTACTAATAAGTCCCTAGTGCTACCAGATAGGTTCCACAACCCTGGCTCCTGCCCAGGCCCCCACTAAAGTTCTTGGATAATCCATGATCATAATATAATGTACATGTATATACAATGCATCTGAAGAGATAGTAATTACATAGTAGCTATTTTACTCGGGCAGAAATAAAGCCAAAATAGTTATTTCTGTAACGTTAACTGGTGTTATTTCAGACATGTCATTGCCGTTACTGGTACCGCAGGTGTAATTCTATATTTTAGTCTATTTCTGTTGCATAATGTGGGTAAAACAAAGAGTTAACTCTTTAACAGGCTTACCTGTGTCATGTAGGAAGAGTATCAGTGTTATGACCCATGTCAGAATAACATGAGCTGTTCTTACCAGAAACCCTGAGCCAAACACATTTTTGAACATGGTCCTAGCATTTTAGAGCATCTATCTCAAGCTTCAAATGGGTTCAACTCGACTTTTACGTGAAGACTGTTGAGCTCAAGTATTACCAATAATAAACAACATCTAGCTAGCACCAAAAAGACGTCTTTAGCAGACTTCTTAAAGCAGCATTATCAGTGAGTTTCCGGTAACGTTATTTCAGCTTAATCAAAGAATTAACGTTTCCATATTGCGACCGTTTAGCCTGCAGCATTTACGCTATTTGTTTGCTCCGCGACAGACTGTAAATTACAGTGGTGACTAACCCGACACATAAAACTAACTATGCTTTAAAAAATAAAATAAAAATAAACGACTTTCTGCTTCTCGTATCAGTCACACTACAGGACTGACTGCGAAGCTGCAGGTTTAAAGTCGTCGATCCGCTTCCTTTTGGTGAATTTGTTTATTATTGTCATTCCTTTACATTCTCAACTGTGATTGGCTAGCATCGCTCACGTGATCTCACAAAGTAAGGAGGGCTGGCAGGGACATTTCACGTTACATCGCGATCAGCTGTCAATCTGGCCTAAAAACCAACCGGTTGCGTTTTGATGCTGCCGCATGAAAACGCCTTATCTCGTTTACATTAGATGGACAGTATTAAAATGCTCAGGTTACCCAAATTATATCGAATGTACAGTAGCCTTTATTTGGAGAGTATTAATAAGCCTTTTACATTTAATGTATTTACCCGCTTGCTGTTTTATTTGAAGTTCGTCTAAAATCAGTCAAAAAAAATAAAAATAAAAAAAGGTCGTTCCGCCCAAAAGACCTGCAAGCTCACCGGGCAAATGCCTGTATGCCAGATGGCCAGTCCAGCCCTGATTGGGGGACATTGGTTACAAATAACTGACCGTGTGCAGATAAGACTTACCAGTAGTTTTGATTTATTTTTGTCCTCATTCACATTATAGCCCTTATAAATATATACAAACTAATCTGACTGACGTCCTGCCACATTCTGCTTTCACCAGCTGATGCCCGTGTTATGCAGATGCATCTGATATCATAGCAAATACAATATACCAAATGTTCATTCCAAAGTGTTGAGCTGGTCCAGATAACCATGATACGTGTGGTTAAATGTTGTTACATTTTTCTTTTTGTGCATGAGGGGGAGATTACCCAAATCAAACTGCAAGCCACATGTGCCAATTTCCTTGCTTATGGCAAAACAAAGGTCTACTAATACTATTTACTATTTACTACTATAATATTTTCTGTGAGCTCAACATTATACTGTCTTTTACAAATGGAAAATACCAACTTTCACCAGGGGGTTTTAAAATTCTAGGCTATATGGAACATATCAAAATTATTTTTTTCTGTAAATGACTTTTTAAAAACCTTTACAGACACATGAGAAACATGCCACTTATTCATGCTCATACATTAATTGCATTTTTAGTATGGTTTTATCACTTGTGTGCTTACATTTGTGACACATTCAAAGACCTGCAAAAATACTCATAATACTGTGGGATATCACTTTTATTTGTACACACTGTCAGCAAGTCTTTCCTTTTGTCTGCACTGATTCAGTGCAGAGAGAAAGAAAGCGAGAGGTCAGAGTTCACACTTGAAGTAAATTGTCTTGAGGTCCTCTTACATAACGATACCCTTTGATCTTATTCCAGCGAACAACTTCTCTGTCTAAATCTTTCACTCTGCCTTTGATTATCTGACCTGAAAATGACTTCAAGTTGAGGAAGTTCTTGTGGCCCAGCTCATGGTGAAACGCTGAGCTTTCAGCTCAGTGTGTCACCCTCTTCTGTCCACCTGAGCTACATGATTTACATTCAAAAGTGCCAAGAGATACTTTAACACTTGTAAAAGGATTGTTCTTGAGCGTTCTTTTTGTCATTCCCTTTATTATCTCTGGCAAGCATTTTTTGTTTTTGGTGGACATTATACTCTCATTTGTTTTTGTTCTTTTCAAAATCTTCTAATTGCTGATGGCACTCAGTATTTGCAGGTATCTTTTTTGTCATGTGGAGAACCAGGTTAAACTCAGAGCCAAACACATTTCTGTACATAATTAGGGTGATTGCTGTCAAGCAATCACACCATTGTAATCCGACTTTTTCTTCTTCTTCTTCTTCTTCTTCTTCTTCTTCTTATTTCGGCTGATTTTCTGTGCAAATCTGCAGTTTTTCAGCACCAAACGAACTGTAAAACGTCCGGCCCGATTCGGTGAGGTGTGCTTGTATATAGCAATTCCAGAAAAACTGTGATTTTTGCCCCATAGAAAATGAATGTTCAGAAGCAGCAAGGGAGCTTAACTAATTTCCACAGACGCAGGCTGGGACCCAGATACACACGCAGCTCTCTGTCTCTCCTAATGCCCTCTGTGAGCACAGCCTAGCACCCACTGCAGCACCCTGACACCCTCCCAGAGCACCCTAGCAACCATCCAGAACACCATAGCAACTGCCTAGCAACACCCTAGCAACCATAGCAACTGCCTAGCAACGCCCTGCAACCACCCAGAACACCATAGTGCAACTGCCTAGCAACACCCTATTAACCACCCAGAACACCATAGCAACCACCTAGCAACGGCCTAACAACCACCCAGAATACCATAGCAACCGCCTAGCAATGCCCTAGCAGCCATCCAGAACACCATAGCAACC
>OMKZ01027170.1:0-11859 GCA_900302535.1 Neoniphon sammara
CTACTTGTTCTCCCTTTACACACGGGGTGAAGACGCAGCAGAGCAGCTTGTTATCACAGTAATGGAAAAATGTGGAGGATGTATTACCGCACACTGCAGGCCTCACTCAAAAACCTTGGTGTTTCATTTAAGATACAAATTTGTTACTGACATTCTCATTTATTTGAGGCTACAGTGCAAATTCCCAACTTAAATTTTGTCCAACTGTGGATTTTATTGTGACCGCCCTGGCATTAAATTGAGTTTGTTTAACTTTTGGGGGGCTCAAATGAAATATGAATGGTGTCAATATATCTTGTGGCCCGTGCTGAAAGAGATGCACAGGGTGTCTTAATCCTGTGACAATCTGCATCCGCCATATTGCTTCACCAATTACTTCCAATCTGTCAGAGCCGGGTCAGAATAGGTGATAATGGAACACTTTCAAAATGCTCTTTTGGAAGGGATTGTGCTCTCTGAGTGCGGTGAAAACAACAAGAATGACAATTTCAAAAAATATAGCCCTCTATCAAGCACCCCTGGTGATGTTACAGAGATGATTCACTGTATAGTGTTGGGATCCAATTTAACACTTCAGAGAGTATTAACAGCTCAACACAAATGCTCTCAATTCAGCCCAAGGGGACATAATCTCTAAGTTTTTTTTTTCTCTGAAACATTTTGCCTGCCTCTATAGTTTCCATGTAAGATCCCCAGAGAAGATGCTGAGTTCAGCTCTTCACAGGTTTTGGGCTGCAGTGACAGCTGGCTCTCCACAGGGCTCAACATTTATCTTCTTGTATATAGCGGCAGCATAGTTCAAGGATGACAGCTACAAGTCCTACCACCTGTTCCATTGACGCAGGTCTCCTCAAATGTATTCAAATGAACACCACAGGCCTCATGCAAGAGCATTTTCACTTTTTTTTTTATCTTAACTTTGTTGTATTCTCTTTTGTGAGGTGGGCTCATACAAGTCTTTTGGAAAACTTCAGAAAACTTTTCTACATGACCTTTGAAAATGTGATGAATTGCACCTGCTTATCAATGAAATGCTCATGACACTTGTGAATTAGCATATCTTTGACACCCTAAAAATGCCATAAAAGGCAGGCAAGTCGTAAGTTTATAAAAAATGACATCTAAGAGAAGCAAGTCATGTTGCACATGTCACAATTGCCTGTTCTCTGGACCTTATAATATATATATAAGTAATGTAAATACAAACAGCCTAACAAATAAAACAAGCACTTTTAGTTGACATACTGACAAATTGCCCGGTTAGATTACACTGCAGCTGTTTCGCAGTTGCTTATTATAGCATTTCCTCACTCAATAATGGACCGACTCCAAAAACTTTTGTCCCTATTAATCATTTAGACCCAAATAGATGGGAAAATAGGGCCCAGGTTTAAAAATACCAGAATTATCCTTTAATATCTCACTAAAGCACTTGGAGTTAACAACCCAAAAACCTCTTTCACCTTTGAACACAGAACTTGGAAGAATTTGGTATTGATGAAGAAATTTTAAGTGAGTAGAAAAGCAAATATATACACCAGCCAAATCTTTACAAGATGGAATTACCTACACATAGCACCTTTCAAGTGTCATGGTAAATTAGCACTGACTTCCCAGCTACCAAAACCAATGTTATGACTGACATATATAATCATAATGGTTGATGAGAAATCAAAATAGTACCACTATAGTCCTTTAACACAATTATTTTACTTGCCTATACCTAGTTTTTTACTCACTTCAACTTAACACATATTTTACGTCTGCTTTTCCAGCTTGATTCTCGTTTCATTGTATCTGTCGGTTCCAGCATAAGAGGGAATGCATGAACTGAGTTTTCCCTTTCATCCTAATCATTTTGTCCCAAAACTACAGCAGTAAAACAAGCTGGAGCAACCAACAGTTTTGACTCAGTAATAAACACTGTAGGTTGTTTTCATTTTGATTTTCGTTTTTGATTCAGCCAACTAAGCACGCCATGCTTCTAAATGTCTTTCAGCTGTGGTACTATTGAGCAGAATGAACAACAACTTTTAGTGTTTACATTCAAACGATTTTGTGGCAGATTAGTCAGAACAACTAGCCTTGAGCAGAATCCAACTGGGGAAAAATTATAGATCAAAATCCTCCTTGATGAAAACGAATGTCTAGCCTGCCAGGCAGGGGAAGTCGCATCGCCTCAGTCTTGTGGGTGATTACAATGATTGGATTTTTTTGTATGACAAGTATGAGATCCTCCTACACACAGAGAGCTGAGTCCAGTTGATGCAGTTTAATTCAGTAATTCATTAATTCAAAGCAGAAGATACTTATTATTTTCTCATTCTGATTAATTCATACCATTGTTTTGAATGCACCATTTTAAAATTAATTGCAACAAGGGATGAAAGAGTTGACAATTCAATGAAATGTGCATGGGTTATGCAGACAACAGCAGTTTTAATGCGAGGCTTCATTACCTCAGAATACACTTGTTTTCCTATAGGACAGACACTCTGGGACTCGGTACATGATTGATGTGCACAAGGCCTATTTTTCTATTCTGATAACACTCGCACACGGTTGGATTATGTAACTTACAGAAGATCTGTGTGAGCCAAAGCAATGCTTTTTCATCACATCTCCTCAATCATTATTCCTCCAGCCTGCGTGGCTTGATTCTGGGAGTCTTCTGACAAATTTTGGGCCACTACAGGAAATCTGAATGCCCACCAGCAAAGACTGGCACCTAAATCTGACATGAAGCACAGTGTTTGCACTAATGTTGTGTTCATTTGACTTGATCTGCAGGGAATCTTTCTGGCTGAGCAGCATTCTGAATATGAAATCTCATTAGTATTCTAAAAGCTCACACTGATATCTCGGCTCTTCAAGCGTGGATGAACGGTGCGAATGTGTGTGTGTGTGTGTGTGTGTGTGCATGTGAAGCTGCCTGAGGCTTCCTCTCCAGCTAAGCTCAGCTGTCTATCTTTGGCACTTCCTCTCGGTCCCTTGATGGGACACAGCCAATCAGTCATCCACTTACACTGGACCCGGTAGGTAAGTGGTGGGAATGGCACTGTCAGACGTGATGGAGAGGGGCGGAAAGGCATCGGGGAGCAAAAAGGAAGGGGAGGCAGAGAAAAGAAGGGAGAGGAGGAGGAGAGGCAAGAAAGGAGTTTGAGTGCGAGAAGAGTAGTAGCTGTAACTAATGCTGCGTTCCTTTCAAAGTTAGAAGTGGGTCATTCTCAGCTTCTGGGTTGTCATTACAACCTCTGGGGTTGAAATATCTTGCCCAGGTTTCCTACTTGGAATTCCAGCTTAAAGGGTCATTCCACTGCATTTTGTCCTAGGTAGGTGGGCAAAATGTCCAACTTTCCGACAGAAAAACACAGGGAGAGGAGGAAATGCGAGGGTGAACGGAGAGATTTTTAGGATATGAAGAGGATACAGGGTGGAGCAAAGAGGGGGCAGAGATGGAAAGAGGAGAAAGCCTGGGAGAGTATGTGGAAAGGAGGTGGGGGGGAGTCAGAACAGAATGCAAGTCAGAGTTGAATTATGAATGACAAGCAGCATCAAACTTTCAGACTGAATCTGGGATGCAGCAGGCGGCAGGGAGGGAGGGAAGGGAGGAGGAGAGGGGCAGCGAGAAGCAGGCTGAGACTATGTTGGGCTGTGGTGGACGCAGCTTTCTACTGGTTGCTCACTGCGTTAGAAAACAACCTTAGCGACAACATAGCCATGAGAAAATAATAATAATAATAAAAAACACGGTTTTTAAGTATTCATAACAAGGCGAAGCAGAGCAGCTGCCGTGACTATTCGCCTGTCTTTCTGCACTTCACAGTTTGTGCGGGGAACACATGGAGAGGCTCTCCAGCTTGGAGCTGTGGGAAGTGAAATATCAACATTTTGGACTTTGTGTTGCAAGATGTCTCGAGAGGCTGGTACGTGTCCTGCTTTGAGACGAGCGCAATAACATATTGGCGTGAGTCAACTGACACGACTGCTCTCCTAACTTTCTCTCATTTCATTTTTCATTATGCTATGGGTGTCCGGATAGTGGGTCTTGTTTATAAGCAATGCTTAAAAATGCTGAAATTCTGATCCAAAAGTTATTTAATGAATAAAACATGCATGGCTTCAGTTTTGGAGATTTAGTCACATTGAATTTGTCACAATGTTTTTCCATTACCCGCATCCAAGTTTCAAGAATTTGTTAGTACTTTTAAATTTTGTCATTTTCTTAATGGATTATTTAGGAATACTACTGCTATTTATAAATGAATAATAAAGAAAGTTCTTCTGTTTGTTGGGATTAACAATGAGGTGCTATCTCATTAGTCACACTATTGGCATACATTATTAAGTGTCCTTTGGCTACCTAAAATTGTCTGCTTATGCCCTGGTCTTGTCTTGAAAAAGAGGATTGTGCAGTAAAACTTATTTATTTAACTACCAGCTGTTATTATCAGCAAACATGTCCAACTCTCATACCTTTAATCCAGAACTCTTAAAATGCAGCCAACCTATTCCATCTTCTTTACAATTAAAGTAAAAACTACCACCAACTTTTTTTTAATGAAACTTTCTCCATTTTTATTTGGGATGTTGCCATAAACGTCATCTGCCTATATA
Organism: Neoniphon sammara; assembly: GCA_900302535.1. Taxonomy (NCBI): domain Eukaryota; kingdom Metazoa; phylum Chordata; class Actinopteri; order Holocentriformes; family Holocentridae; genus Neoniphon; species Neoniphon sammara. Next base: position 4,618 of record OMKZ01027170.1, read on the forward strand.
CTGTGAAAGCCTGCCTCTTCTTTTCTTGTAATTAGCTGGCTCACAAAAAGTTGTCCACAACCATGAGCACAACTCTTAAAAGTTGAATAGTTCAGCCTTAGAAAGCTCTGTGTGTTGCCAGAAAAGGTGGCAGGTGCAGTGACTCCTCCCCGGCGTTGACTTTCCTTGCGGCAGTTTTATGTTCTCTTTCATGTGAAGAAATGCACTGGCACTTTGAAAAAAAAAGTGGAACAGTGCGAATGGTCCTGAGGCTGGCAGAGGAGGGAAAGAGCTTGTGAAGAATAAAGAAATGGAGGGAGATAATGCTTGTTTGGTACTTGCTTGTGTCCTTGGCGCACTGGAGGACTTGATGCCGTTAATGAAAGGGCCACAGGAGTTAATCGTTTGGGACGACAAATACTGAGCACCGCTCATTGCTTTGTTTTGCTAGCTTACCTTAATCCTTGATGATCCAAGCAATTAAAAGAGAGCTTGAACAGAGGAGTTACCTTACATGGCAGCATGTGGATTCTGCTGAGTAATATCCCCAATCTAACACATTTTTTCTCTCGCTGAAGCTTTCAGAGTTTAATGCAGGTGAGCGTGTTTAAACCAGATGCATAAATTGAGATTTTATTGAATTATGAGCTGCTGGATCATTTTTACACTAAATTCACCAGGGAGTCCTAAAGATTCAGGAAAGATCTTGGATGATGTTAGATGAGGTATGCTGTCTGCAGGAAAAACAGGCCACAAAGTGCATTGTAAATGGAGTTGCACATGTGATATTCTGTCAACACAAGAGTGAATGGCAGGTGTCAGGGTTACATGGCTCCTGCAATTTCCAAATACTTCACTTATGTGTCTGTACTTCTGCATGCCTGGGGCTGACATAAGAAGTGAAGGTGGATATCAGGTCATTTCCCCACATTGGCATCTGCTTTGCAGTTGGGTAAATAAGTCCTACAGGAAACCTCTGCTCAAAGTCTAGCTAATGCTAGCTAGCTGTGGTGGATGATTCATCATTTATGTCTAACAGTGTTTTGTTTGATTGCTTTCCTTAGTATTACATCCATCCCATCACCATATGGGGCGTTGCCTCAGTTGGATTCATGAACACTGTTGTTACAGCTTCCAGTTTTGCCTCATATTCAAATTTTAATGGCTTGCAGTCCACACTCTCTCTGGAGCAGTTGAAGACTGCGGAAGAGAGAGGCTGACTTGACAGACTACTAGGTGAGCCTTTGCAATCAGTGGTTTAGTGAGTTATACATTCAAGCTACATCCAGCCAACTCCCTCGTCTCTTACTTCCAGCCATTGCAAACAAATGCAACCATTTTTTTTTTTTTTGTTATTCAAAGCTTTGACAGGGACTTCTTCCTGTATTGCTGCACAATTAGAATGAGGTTTACATTATGTCAGAAAAACCCCTGGGTCCTGCACAGAACACACACTATGGAGACAGAATCAAAATATATGTTTCATTAATTGCTAAATTATTTGCTCACTTGGAAAAGACACAGCTCACTGTTTCACTTCACGCTCCAGTACTGTCTTTTGCTGCACCTCCAGCAAAACAAACACGCAGCCGTTGTCTACGGCGATTCCTTTTGAAGTCAAGCTGCTGCGAGACTGATTTGCATAACTTTAATATACAAATCTTGTTCCTTTGTTTTACCCGTGTTGATTTCTCCTGGCGAGCTGCCATTTACTCAAGTTGAAATATGGGCTGACAACATAAAAAAATTGAAATGACACTTTTGTAATTTATTGTGGCTTCCTGTCCCTGCTGAAAAATCCAGTAGAATACCATTAGAAAAAAACCCATTAGGAACCATTAGGTTTCTAATGGTCTAATGGGAATTGGAACCCCATTAGGAACCATTAGAAGAAACCATTAGAAACCTACTGGTCCCATTAGAATGTAATACCATTAGAAACCTACGGGTTCCATCAGGAGCTAAAACCATTAGAAAACTGGTCCCATTAGGATCTAAAACTATCAGAAAAACATACTGAGAAATCTACTTACAAACAATTAGAAACCTACTGCTGCAACAGAAATGATAGCAGAGTCCTAACACTGGGCCCCAGAGACATGTCTATACATATGTAATTGTGTATGTATTTGGATATTTTCCCCTCCGAATTGGGAACACGACATATGGGCGTGACAACTCATTGCTGCAGTTTGTGATTTTAATGACATTTTTTCAGAACATGAACCATCAAACCATCATGAACCGAGTACAAAACTTAAAACATATTGAACAAATATAAACAGACAAATATGGGAGGTAGACAGTGACACACACACAAGGATCCCACTAAAATCACACAGATGTGATCGCCAATGAAGGTTATCACATCTGTGTTCCTCCATCACAGTAGGAACCATTAGAGACCACTACACCCTGTAGTGACCACTAGACCACTGTATAGTGACCATTAGACTGGTATAGAAACACCTGTAGGAACCATTAAGACTCCTGTAGGAACCATTAGTAGGGACCAGTTAAAGTCCTGTAGATTTGTGTAGGAGATAATAGAAACCCATTAGAAAAACACACTGAACCATTAGGAAAACATAAGTAGCCATTAGAAACCATTAGAAACCATTACAAAACCACCAGAAACCATTAGAAACCAATAGAATATGCCTAATGGTTTCTCTGACTTTTTTCAGCAGGGGTAAGAGGTGCCAGCTCGGGTGCCTGGACACCCTGTTTGCCATGTAAAGTTTTAGCCAGCAGCTCAGGAGCTCGGCTGCCTCTTTAGCATGCAGATCGTGACTCCTGAATCAAGTTACTCTGCAATTGAAATTCACATCATTCACTTTGCAGTAATTAAAGATTCACCTTGATTCACATTAGAATGCTAGGAAGAACAATTTGAAGACATGAGCACCACTGGGATGCCAGTCAAACCACTGGGAGGATTGTTCCGCTGCATTTTGATTTTAGGCAATTATAATCAATTATTATCATCGCCACCAGCATAATCTTTATCGTTCTTCCTCCCTGGGGCCTCTTCCTCCTCTGCTCCTCATCATCATGCATCACCTCCACCACCACTATTTCATCTTACATTATCACCTTTATGGCATGCACAGGTGTGGCATCAATAATACCTTAGGATTTGAGTCTATTGAAACACACGTTGTGACGAGGTATGTTTTCCCCTCTGCAATTAAATCAAACTTTTGCTTTGACATTCTTGTTCAACTTAGTCCCACCTGAGCCACATTGATTTTTACTGCCTCTGCAGTGGATTCTGTCGAGGGATATTTCCTTGTCGCAGTGTGTGATCACATCCTATCTTCCTGTCTTTCTCTGAAAAATGCCTTTTTAACGTCCTCCCATTAGCAAGCCTCAAATCACTTAAGAAACCACTGAGCCATGAGAATATGCAAGAAAATCCAATATATGCTGTCAATAAATTTTCCCTAAATTGCTGCTTGTTTTTGCAGCATTGATCAGCTCAATGTACGTGAACCCTTACTTAACACAGTGTATGCTAAAGTTTTGGCACTGTAGTCAATGATCTGCAGTAGATCTCTACTTGATGATTTTGATTTCTACTGCGTATGCTCTCCACTCTTGATCCAACGGGCCAATCTCAATCTCTAAAAACTTTGGGATGTTCCTTTTTCTACAGTGCGGTACTTTCTCGCCTTGCTTACAGCAGCACTTCCAGCTGTCACTATCATCAGCAGCAGCATCAGCATAATGTTCAGCAGGCATGAAAGTATCCCCAGGAGGTTTTTGTGGTATAGGTCTGCCGTTCCTTTTGTCACACAGAAGCACTTACAGCAAGCGGCTCTTTGCCCAACTTCTGCACAAGAGCCCCTCCCCTGACAAGAGCCCTGTATATTCCAGTTGTCCCAGGATGACACCAAATCGCTTGTTTTGGCTCCATGCTAAAAGATGTCTGTACTCGACTAATTAATTCTAGATCTATGCGATTGTTACAATGATGGTGATTATTTTGATTCTGGCTCAGCCTTGTATTACAGCCTTTCTCATTATGATTCTCATATTGCTTTGCCCGTTTTTAACCGCACCAGATAAAGAATTAAGCGCACAGAGCACGTACATCATCATCTCGTCTGTTATGCATCGCGAAATTCATTAGCCCATTTTCGACCCTCATCTCACTGACAATACACCCAAATAAAATGCTTACCTTGCTCCATCTTTGGTATATTAATGTGCTTGATCACCCGTATGATTTGGCTAATTGGGAACTTGGGCTGATTTGCCCATATTTAGATGTCAGGCTTGCAAGCAAGCGCAGAAGACCACATGGGGTTTTGGTTGTAACTGTACACATCTGTCAGGCTTTCTCCCACATCCCAAGGCTATATTCCCATATTATTATGGCCCATTGGATTCGAGTTCCCCTTGATCATTTTGATTATGTTTTCCTCACTGAATATTCCCTGCATTTGGAGCTGCTCTAGGCGAGATTTTTATGTACTATACATTCATGTTGCAGTGGAGCTAAAAGTGAGGAAAATGTATGACAAAAAGCAATCAAAGCATAAAACACACCAAGCAAAGCACTTGACACTGCATTGACTTATGATTCTGCTCTTTACATACTGGGGTCTTTCCCCCTCTGCCCCGTTCCTTTAATGTTTTCTCCTTTTTTTCTATACTCAGTGCACCTCTGATAACACTGTGCACTCTCCGGCTGTCCTGTCCTCAGGGATCCTCCTGTTCTGCCACATCAGTAACTTGGCCTACTAGCAGACGGAAAAACACAACAAGCAGCAAATGAGATTCTTACCGAGAACCATTTTGGTCATTAACGACTTGGCAAAGTTGCATATTACTCACAGTGGATTGCCTTGTTAAAACCATTTTGCACTTAAAATGGAATAATTTATACATAAGGCAAAAAATTAGTGTGTTTTTGTGTGTGTGTGTGTGTGTGTGTGTGTGTGTGTGTGTGTGTGTGTGTGTGTGTGCGTGTACCCTGCTGCCGGTCTGCCCCACACTGAAAACAAGAGGATCGGTGAACTCACACAGTCAGTTTGTGCATCACTTTGGTCCTGTTCCATCCCAATGTGTTTATACCATTTTCTAAGTGAAGTTAGTTTACACTTGAATTGCACTAAACAGGAGGAAACGCTGATGGAAGTGCTTCATCACAAGAGTCCATTAGCCTTTGGGATTCCCCAAAGACTCATTCTGCTCGACATGCACTCAAGTGCTCTGCTCATTCCTCTGCCCACCTTACATTAGGTGGCTGATTGGCTATATTTAGCCCTTGTTGTATGGATGTCTCCCTGTATTTAGCCGCCAGTGTGTGTTGCAAGGAGAGACAGAGCACCCCAGGGAGCCTTGGTAATACTCCGCACATCTGCCAGGCATGCTCTCGCCCGGCATCAGTCACACCTCATAACCAGAACATGTATATAAGCATCATCTGTAGCAGCTGAGCATTGTGGGAACTGTGAGTACTTTTCATACCTCCGGTATTATGTAATGAAATGGCTCAATTAGATTCTCCTATAAAATGCTTACCTTCGACACACAGTTAATGAGCAATTTAGAATATGTTGGCTTTTGCTTCATCTATTTCTGGCATCGTCAAAGTCAGAATCAGGAGGGAGAGCGGGAGACAGTGAGAAGCGAGATGATATTTCACTGTAATGAACTGTGAACTGTGCCAAATGCATTTGCATAATGTAGAGTTTGCTATGGATGTTAATCTCCCAGGTAAGCTCCCTGCAAGCGACACACCGCCACAGGAAGAACCAATATAATTTGTTCTGCTGTTCATCTAGATAGACAGTTAATGACATACCTGGGCATAGATGTTGGCTTGAGCTGCTCGTGTCACATGACACGTTACCACGCTGCCACGTGCATCTCTTCACAGTGGAGTTTTAAAACGCCCTCGTCAGATATGAGCGTGTCTGCTGTTGGGATCGAGCAGTAGGCCTGCTTCTCAAAACTATAAAAGAATATGGATGAATAATAAAACAAGTACAAAAAACCCCCAGTGAGATGTTTTATGTATACAAAACTGCCTTTGTAGCTGTTGTGATGCTGATATCAGCTGCCCTTGTCTGAGACGAGCTCCTCACACCCGAGTGGACTTTTCTCTCTCAAGCACACTAACACACACACACACATACATGCACACAGGAATACTCATCAAAGAGAGTCAGCTTGGTAACTTTCAATCTGCTCTCTGAGTTGAGGTATGGACTCCACAGAAACTATAATCATATTTGCTGCTCAGATACAACTTCAGAGGAGACTCACAGTGCACGATGCCCCCTGACCTCTACCCACATCACACACACTCTTCAATGGGGAACCCCACATGTGTGGAAATGTAAGATTTTGTACACAAGCCCACCAAACTAGTAGAGTGTACTAGCCTGGACAAGTTATTACTTGTCCAATATGGACGATGTATTCAGGTCTAACAAGGCAGGCCATGTAAATTAATACAGTGTGTTAATTGTTGGATGGTCCTGAGTTTATCTGCAGCCTACACAGCCAGTCCTTACAGGGTTTTCCAAAACACCTTTAGATCAGCGCATAGCTTTTGAATCTGCCACTGAATCTCACTTGTCAACTGGGCCAGTGCTCTCTTTTTCACTCTAACTGGATTAGCTCTCCCCTCTCACAAAATCAATTGTCTTGGGTGAGCAAGCAAGATTAATTTCATGGCCTTGACCAACACAGAAGAATGTAGGTCTACATATCTTAGAAGTTTATTAGAGGTGTGTCCCTTTTTGATTTTAGTTATCTTGTTTTTGTTCTGTTCTATTTCTGACTGGCTTTTTCATGACTCATGAATGGTTTATAACCATGTAGCCTGCTTTACGTTGAGGTACGAAGAGGAATAGAGGAATTTCAAATAACTGGTGGCTATAATAGAGGTCCTAAGTAACTAATGCTCAATGGGCAGGGTTAATTTCTCTCATTTTCTCATTTTCCTTGCAATACATCAGATCAAATTTGTGATAATAGTAGCTTTTTAGCTGGCTAACCATAATCTGATCGACCAACCATCACCTTTCTTTCAAACACATGATTTGTGCACTTGCTAACATATCTAGAAACTATCGCATTGATAGCTGATAGTCACGTTAGCATAAGCATTGGCTTATGCGGGTTATACTTTTCTAAATTAGCCTGGTGGCTAGTTAGCGGGCTAACAATGGCAACTTGTTACAGTGCGTGGAGACTAGTAGTAAAGGTGCTAAGGCTGAAACTCAGACTGATTAGTGTATGATA
>OMKZ01027171.1:3383-27713 GCA_900302535.1 Neoniphon sammara
TTTTGTGGCTGATGTCTCTCTCTCTCTCTCTCTCTCTCTCTCTCTCTCTCTCTCTCTCTCTCTCTCTCTCTCGCACGCACACACACACACACACACACACACAAATAAAATAAAAATAAGAACAATAAAAATCATTAAAACAAAGATATAATAAATTAAATAAATAAAAACATATAAGAAACAAAATGAAACTATACGATCTTTCTATGGCAATAATTGTTCAATCATTTTGTTGAAAGTTCCTATCTTGTGCAGTGTCTACTGTATTAGCCTATATAGCAGAAATGGCTCGCATGGTGGTATTTATTTATTTTCGTTTTTCTATGAGGTAAATCTGAGTTGTTATTTATCAGGATTTAAAACAGTATCATATCATATACGTCAGAATATTCATTATTTTCTCATCATTGCCAGCTGATGCATCTCGTCAAAACATTCAAAACATACAGGAAAAAAAAAAATTTCCGCTCTTAACTTCGAAATGTAAAAATAAAAGCCCTATTGCCCCGTCCCCCGTCCCCGCCCCTGTTGGAGTTTGGTTTTTGACAAATGCATAAAAAGTGGTAATAAATTACATTTAAAGACGATTCTGTGGTAAATTAAAATACGTTTCCCCCCGAATTTCCTTTTCACTACATATTCACAGCTAGCCTAAGCGTGCAGGAAACAAAATTAATTTTAGCCCAAAGATAAAAAGGCAGCACTGAAATGCCCTACAATTACTATTTCTACACAATTGTATGTACTATACAGGTTAATTAATAATAGACTAATTAAAAAAAATCCCAGTCAACTTGGACAGAAGTCTGCTATCTAGTTGTAGTGGTACAAGTGTACCTTATACCCTTATAAAATGCTAAAGAAATAGGTACATGTCAGCCAAAATAAACCACTGTAATGCAGTGTTTTCATTCCACAGTTATAGCTTTGACATTATATTTAACTGGTCGACTGCGCTATTTATTTACTTATTTAGTTAGTTTGTCAGTTAGTTAGTTATGTGGTGAATAACTCCAGGATGACTCAACATTCTTCTTTAAAAAGGTGACATTGGCACTTTATTTGGGTGCTTTAAATAACATAACAGTGCTTTTATTTTGATGATTTAATTCCGGTCTATTTATATCCCTGTGTTTTGTGACGCAGTTCTGGAACTTTGGGCAGTAGGGAGCTTGGTGATGTCAGATCCTGTCCAGTTTATGGATGCACAGTAATGTCATTGATTTTTACACATGCTCAGTAATAATATTTATAATAGGCATTTCCCACAACAGCAGCACAGGCCAACTGGATCAGTGTGAGAAAAGTCTATGATGGTAGTTAGTTACTTTGCAAGAGAGAATAAAGTTTCATCCAGCTGGAAATAGAAATGAAATGACAAAAATGTTTGAAACAAAAGATTTTATTACCTTTGGGTCAGCCTATAGGTCCATTTAACCTAAGGTCATATCATAATTGTTTCTTTTACAAAATAAGAAAAAAAAATCTCGCAACCAAATCTTCATTAGGCAGTAATGCTGATAACTGACACACACACTGTGGGCCATCAAGTCTCTGAAGCTGCATTCTTAAATTAAAAATCTATCTAGCCTAGTGCAAAATATTTTCTCCAAGTACTTTAAAATAACCTTGAATCAGCAAATGACAAGTGTCCATACATTTCCACAAGTGTTTCTTTATACGTTAGCACCAAATCTACATGAATCTCACTCCTAGTAATAATTAAACTTTACACTTTAATAATATGTACTTAATACTTTTGCTTTGCCACAAGTTTAGTTGAGCATTTTCTCAGTCTTTTTTTCTACAAGCTTAACATCCAAAATCTCTTGGTGTTATGTCAAAGCAAAGGCAAATAACTTAGTTACTGAAATTAGCAACATAGGAGCACAATATTTTAAGCATATAATGACATCAGGCTATTTACTAAAACAGACAGCACAAGCAGCTTCATGTTCTGATTTGCGAGTACAACATCAGTTCTAAGTAGGTAGCGTTATTGCACACAAGCTCTATCTATCTAAAGCAGCATTGATTTCCGGAGAGGCAAACTACTTCACATTCAAATGCAATTTTCAAGTAGCATCATAAACACCCAATGACAACAACACAGAGTCAACCAAGCTTAAGATAAACTGAGAGGATCTAGGTCTTTACACAGGATATTCTGGTCAGGATATGCAGCTTATTTTGACCCGCTTTCCCCAAAGGGATCATTAAAGTTTCATCTTATTTTTTCCATCTTGAATCAAGGTATTTAGATCACATGTAAACCTATAATACAGACCATTTCTTACAACATGAGACGTTTAGAGGAGAGTTTTGGAAATAAAAATCTACTATATAGTTTTGACAAGCACATCAAGTTAAAAATTATTCCATGACAAAATAAACAATATACCATTAATCCATGGTAGCAATGTGAATGATTTGTAGTATTGTGGCAGAAAGTGACAGTCATTAAACCACTTCATAAAAGTAAAATAGAAATATGATAAATTATGGCAATTTTTACTCATCTCTTCGTGTTGCATTTACACAATCAGTGTGGTCTTCTATTGCACATCAAACATGTTGAACAGAATACAGAGGAGATTTAAAATACAGAACACATGAAAAAGCTTTCCCTTGAACACGTGGATTTATGAATGAAGAATATTGGTGCAAGCAAAAACATCATTAAAACAACAGAGGTGTCTTGGATACGCTATAATAAAAAGATACTATATATTTATTTGTTTAAAAAACTTCCAAGAAACTGCTAAGCTAATACTGAACTGTCTCAAAGAATAAGCTATACTGACTTAAAATGGATAAAAAGGCTCATTTCAGGATTTTTTGTTTGTGTGTTTTGGTATTTGTTTGTATATTTTCTGAATGTATCAAATATGGTATGATGTGGAGCTGAAAATTTATCTCTCCGCAACTTTGGATCACACCATAATTCAAGATACATGTCTATTTTATTCCACACACACACAACACGAATGCAACCAAAACATTTATCACTTTGAAATACACTGAAAAGTCTTGTTTAGCCATCACATAATGTCCATCATTGCATCTTATGTATTTTCAGTTTGAGAATAGAAAGAATGATATTAGCACCACAGGCGGCACTATACTTCCAGGTTGGGCTTTCTAATTCATTTGAACATTTACTGTGTGTCTTTTCAACTTTATTAACCCAGGGAAGGTTGACAGTAGTTGCTATTCCAGTCACTACTTGGACATTTCAGTAATGAATAATATCAGCTTGAGTACATTCAACATATAAATTGGCAATGATGTATCTCTGACAAATATTTTCTTTCATGACCACTTCCTTAGATTAAGATTGCCTTCCAGAGATTGATTGTAAAATATGTGCATGTGTGAGAATAACTCATATATTAATCTCTCCTTGCAAAAAAAAAGGACTGTCACCCTCATTTTCCCTAACTGATATCCCACACTGATGGGTTGAAGGCCATTATCTTTTCATTTGAATCAATCTACAATAACAAAATAACTCTTTATTTTGTGACAAGCACAGATTAAAGCACCTTTTCACTTAAGCCTTTGAGTCACATTGGCCAAGGCGACAGCAAATGCCTGCACTGCTGAAAAAGGATACTGAAAATCCAGGATATAGGCATTCCCATCAATTCTCCCAAACTGCATCACCTAAAAAGACAGATAAGAAAATTTGAGACAAAGAACATTTAAGGTTTCAGAAACAACAGCATTAATGCCATCATGTAATTAACAACACATCATCAATTAGGACATGAAACAGATGAAGATATATTACAAACAAAAATACCTGTCTACCATCCAGCTCAATCTGAAAGTTTTTCGCTGACTCCTGAGTAACACGTCCTCCAAAGTCAAGCTGGTAGACTTGAGTAGCTTCATTCCATAATGGCTGTTTATTGGCCATAACATAGACAAATCCTTGGCTGCCTAAACTACGATCCTCTCTCTCATTTGCCTTGCGGCACTTGATCTCCTCTAGCTCACTTGCCATCCGTAAGCTGCGCTTGTTCTTCCAGCTCTTCTTACTACTCTGGTTCTGGTTCATTAGCTCATCGCCGCTAATAAAAAGCTCTGGCTCGCTCTCTGAACTGTCCTGGAACTCATTTGTGGTCCTGCTCATCTTCTTGGTTTTATTTAGCTGCTCTCTCTGACCCTTGGGCTTCTTCTTCTCTCTGCCACCAAGCCTTGGGCTGGAAATGAGAGTGTTGAAGTCAGAGAGTGCACGCCCCTCCTTTCTGGATTTGCCTTCTGAGACAGTGGGCATATTGGCTTCCTCAGCCCTGCTGTCCAGCCTTTTACGACTCTTTTTGCTGAAGCGCTCTGACTCCTGTGGCACAGGGCTTTCATTTAGGGATGATGGCTCTGGAAAGTTGTTGGCAGACTCTGCTAGATCTTCTGTAGCACTTTTGGACGGTGGTAGCTCAGTGGGTGGGGGAGGAGGAGGCAGAGGAGGTGGTGGAGGTGGTGCTGTTGGAGGGGGTGGGGAGAGAATTGGCTTCTCTAACATCTGATGAGTTTTGGTGGGGAGTGGAGGTGCAGGATGGGATGGAGGATCTTGCATGGGAGGTGGGCAGGGGTAGGGATTCCAGGGGTGCAAGTTCACAGGGTGCAGCTGAAGTCCGGCACATGAGCTGGCCCCTGGGTACATCGGAGGGAGAGGGCAGCAAGCCAAGTTCGCGAGGTTGGGTGGGTAACCTGGCGGCAAGACCAAGCTAGGGTCCTGCTGAGCAAAAGGGACTGGGGCAACCACTTCATTGGGAGAACATTGTGGTGGAGGATTCTGCAAGGGCTGAAGTGGGGGTCCACTGTGACCCACACCTGGAGGAAAAGGTGAGAGGGATATCTGGTAACCTGACGGGAATGTAAGAGTGCTAGTGCTGGGACTAGCAGGAGGTTTAGTTGTGAGGACAAAAGGTAGCCGGGTCATGTCCAAGTGTTGAGCTTGACTGAAAATGAGTGGAGGTGGTTTGTGAGGTCCTGGTGGGGGAGCAAGCATAGTCTGCTCTGGGGAGAGCCAGAACTCCTCTGTAGTGGAAGTATCCCAATGATAAGGCGGAGGGCGTTTAACCGTCAAACTGACATCACCGAGAGTAAGGTGACGTACTGATTTTTCAAGGTGACACTGCTGATTTAGAGTCTCATCTTCAGTAAAGGCAGAGTTAACGTATACTGTTCTGTCCCTACTGTTATCCACACTACTCAGCAGATTGTAAGACGACTGGGAGGCCAGGGGAGAAGTGCTTTTGGAGTGCACAATGATGGTACTGTGATGTGCACCTTTGCCTGGTGGGAAATCCTGCCTCACCACTGTGCCACCTGCAATACCGCTGCTGGTCGTTCCACCACCACTGACACTGACGCTGGTGCTGCTGCTATTACTGCTACACTGTGTGCATGTATACAACGCAGTGGGCACCCTCTGCTGGTAGGACAGCGCCAGGGCACTGTTAATTTTAGACTTGGTGGGAAGGGTTCTTGAGCTTTCCATCATCTGTGGCACTTTGAGTCCAACGTCTCTTCGGTCACGTCTTAGAGTGGCATGAATCAGACTATTTTCCATTCTCTGGGGAGGGGGGAGTGTCGCAGTTACTTGATTGGCTGGATCAGGGTAAGGAGGTGGGTCTCCACTAGGTATTGAGTATCGGGGGACAGAGAGCCGGCTTAAGGTTGCTGAACTGTAGGGAAGCTGTATTTTTTTACTCTCAGACGAAGTGACTTTGAGTGTGGCAGAGCCTCCGATACCTTGGACAGCATATGTATTTTGGTTGCGAATGAGGCGTCTGCGTGGCCGACACACCTCCTCCACATTTCCACTACTGTCAAAGGTGGTGATCCTTTCATAACCCAAAGGTGTTGGGTACTGAATTGTGACCGGGTGAAGCAAGAACTCATCCTTTTTCAGGCAGGGATCTGGCGCCAGGACGCTGGGGCTGTCACAGTTGGTGATGAGGGTCTGAGGAGGAGCCGAGGCTGTTGCTGCAGCTGCAGACACTACTGTACCTGGATATGGAGGAGGAGGATTCACCTTTCTCATCTGAATCTCCACTGAACCCTCAGCGTCAATGAAAGAGGGAGGTAAAGACCGAGGCAGACTTGGCTTCAGAGTGTGTCCATGTTCTGCTCTCTCCAGCCCAGGCTCAGTGCTTGGAGGAGGCATCTGTGGCAGAAGATGAAGCTGTTGTAAGGAAATTGTTGGATAGCCCGAGGGAGGAGGAGGCAGCGTGATCTGCATCTTCAGCTGCTGCTGCATTTGTTGGTGTTGCCTCTGCATTTGTTGATGTTGCTGTTGGATCTGCTGATGTTGCTGCTGAAGCTGTTGCTGCTGCTGCCTCATCTCCTGAATCTGCTGTCGGATTTGCTGCTGTTGCTGTTGCATCTGCTGCTGCTGTTGCTGCATCTGCTCATGTTGCAGCTGCATCTGTTGCTGCTGCTGTTGGATTTGCTGTTGATGCTGAAACTGTTGTTGGCTGGACACCTGCTGCTGATTTTGTTGCATTTGTTGGTGTTGCTGAACCTGTTGTTGTTGATGATGTTGTTGTTGTTGCTGCTGCTGCTGTTGCTGCTGCTGTTGATGCAGTTGCTGGTGGTGGTGTAGCTGCTGAAGCTGTTGATGTTGCTGTTGTATTTGCTGTGGCTGTTGATGTTGCTGCTGTGGTTGTTGTGGTTGATGATGGTGTTGCTGCTGTTGCTGCTGCTGTTGTTGATGATGCATTTTCTGCTGCTGTTGCATCTGAATTTGCTGCGACTGCTTTGACTGTTGTTGGTGAGGTTGCTGTGGATGAGACCGCGGTGGATGCGGCTGGGGTGGGAGATGATGAGGTGGAGGTGGGGGAGGTAGAGTACCAGGGAGAAGAGGACCCATCTCTAGCCCATTGAAGATCACCTGTCCAGGGTTAGAGTATCTAGTTGGCACTGGATATGGTGCTGCAACAGCGTCCTGGCTGTGATCAGCAACAGGGACAGATGCTGCTGCAGCGGCAGCGGCTGCTGCTGCAGTGGCCGTAGGATTGGTCAGAACATCAAGCTGAATATTCTGATTGGCCAGAAGAGACTGAACCAGGCCAATACTCTGAGTTGGGGACATGGCCTGGGCCGGGCTGTGGATGGGAGCAATGGGAATGTTAACTGTACAGGGAGGATTCTCTCCTGCCACTCCAGATGGACCCATCACTGTATAGAAAAAAACAAAGGAAAAATCTAATAAGTGATAAAATACAGAATTCAGTGAATCAAGCACCTTGCCAACACATACACACTCATCTGTATTTTTTTGTACCAATGCTAAATTTATTCATCAATTCATTCACACCTGGTAAGTCATCCTCATCTTCGCTAAACACATTCGGGTTAAAAACAGGCAGGCTCATGAAGTCAAGTGAAATCTTTCGCACTTCTGGAAGGTAGATTGTCATCTGCCTTGGTTGCAGATGAAGCAAACTGGTCTTATATATAACTGGAACAGAGAAAAAACTGTCAGAATTATTACATTTTGTTGATGTTATGTGTTATGTGTGGTATTTGTGACATTTACCTGCACCAAGATTGGCAGGCAGAAAAGAGGCAAGCCCAACAATTTTGAACTTTGTCCCCCAGATGTTGGATGTAACTTGAGCAAGGTAATTGTGCTACGATACAAAAGAAATGGGAGACAGAAATTAAAAAAGACAATATCAGTTGTCAAAAGACATTTAATTTGAGCTTAACCCTGAGGTGTAATATCAGTCACTGGTAATAGAGAGCATAATAAAATGTTATTATCTGGCTGTCTGTTCTTTTGTTTTCACTGTGAAAGCAGTGATTAAGGAAAACTTTTGTGTCTCTCATGGGCGACAGATTGAATCCACAGTTGTGCCTCAAAATTGTTTCTTCAATCACAGTAAAATCTTGTTTCCAGGAAACATTTCAATACATATTTGATCACATGGATCAATTCCATTCCAGATGCTACACAGCTTGCCCAACTACTCTGCCCAACAAGCTTACTGCATTACCACACTTTGATAATAATATGTCACCCTTAGATGATAAAGTAATGATATTCTGATTGAAAAGACCAAATACTAAAATACAGTTATTACAATACTATTAGCTCACAGGTAATACAGATGCAGGCTTTTAATACCTCTGTGATTCCGTCCATAGAAAACTCTCGACGTGTCAGACTAGGGGACCGAACTGGAGGCTTCTTTGTTGGTAACCGTGGAGATCGCTGACCCTCCTGATTGGCCCGTGAAAGTTTAGGAGATTTTCTAGATTCCATGTTCATTCTTTGAAAAAATTAATTAATGTTCAGATATATTGTTATTGTTATTTTCAGTGCCATATTTCTAGTCATAGTTTGTTGACAGGTAATAATTACAGTACTGTATTGTGTGTATTGTGTGATTTCAGACTTCGGTCAAATAGCAGAATGAGCAAACCATGAGAACTATTTGCAATTACTATTTGACTCAGGCCCGCCTGATGAGTAATTTTTTTATTTAATAATTCTCAGTTTTTCTGACCTGGAGAGTTTGGGTGATCTGTTTCCTCGAGACAACTTCGGTGACTTCTTCCCAACCCACTCATCACTCAGCTCAATGTCGCTCGAGTCTGAGCAGTTACAGCTGTCAGTGTAGGAGATCATGGGATTCACACACACCTCCTCTGAAAAGGGAAGATGGAACAAAACAAAGAAGCTGAGTTCAAATTTAATCTAGTGTCCTTACACCTTCTCATGGCATCCCTCGTGGGGCGAAATCATCTTTCTGTAAAGAACAGTATCTATTAATAACAAGTAAAAGGCTTTGTGTTTATTGGACAAGAGGCCACATGCAAGCCTAGAGCAGCCAGGTCATGGTACATGTTATTCCTGCATCCAGCTTCAAACCATATCCTGTCAGAGAACAGCAGCAATCGCCAGAGTCTGTAGTGGTTTTCTTGAGTGAGCTGTATTACACACATTGTAGACATCGTATGCACAGATTTAAGTCTAAGATGACCATAGACAAGATTTCTGGTTTGTGGACAGGTCTGCTAGTGCAGTAGTTCACAAACTTTTTGTCTCACAACAAATTAAAACAACTAAATGCGCATAGAGTTCATCCAAAGAAGACAAAGAATGATTTCCCTTTTCAGGATGATTAATTGTCAGAGGAGGCCTAGGGGATTAAAAACTATTCAGCATTTCACAACAAAAGAGAAAAAAAAACAGAAATAAATGACACAATGATAAATTTGTATGAACTTGTTTTTTCCCATGCCCTATAAATCATCTTACAACTCCCCAAATTAAATCGTGACCCCTGACACTGAGGTTGAGAACCACTGTGCTAGCACACTATGAGTCTCCACAATCTACTGATATTGTCATGAATATTAATGACTGGTGTTGGGCCAAACAGGTCAACATGTACCGAGCTCTGTTGTCAAGTGAGTCATAAGACAAAATGATGATGATGATGATAAATATGCATCAAGCAGATGGATGAGGAAAATGCTAAATAGTAATTGCTGAGTTTACATTTAAGCTGATGAGTTACACTTTCAAACTATAAACTGAAAGGCAAATTCCTTTGTAATTGCAGCTGAATATTTTGCTCACGTGTTCTCTTCTGCTTCAGCCCCACAGCATATTTCTATTTCAAAAGCTCATAATCCATTTTTGAAGTTGAGCCCACCTGCTTTGCTGTCTGTTTTTGGATCCATAATGACAAACTCGGGCCGTAGCTTGCTGATGCGTCGTCCTTTGAGGATAGGCACCAGCCCTCCCAAGTGTTCCAGGTAGAGAGTGTAGCAGGGTCCGCCTGCCTCGGGGTTGTCCTCCGCCCGCTTCATGGTGCAGTGGAGCCTCTCATTCCCAGCTGTGGGATAGCTGACAAAGTCACGGATGTTGTTGGGGTCAGGAATCGGAGGCTAGAACAAAAAGAGGAAATGGCATTAAGGTTGGTGGTCACACAACATGAGACATGTCACAGAAAAAGGCTTTGCACTACTCAAAGCAAATAAAAAATATTGCACAGTGGTAAGTAGAGATGAATGGACCTTGATGGTGGGTATGAAAGCAGTAGTCACGTAAGAACAGAGAAGGGAGGGCATGTTCAGTTTCCCCACATCTCTCTCCTCTCGCAGGGCGCTGGCAATGCCCTGTTGGCAGAGCAGTTGGAGGCTGGCCACCCTGTGCTCCACACGCACCACATATAGCGCTGGTCCACATGCAAGGAACAGGCGAGAGTCTCTGTGACCCCAACAGATGGTGGTGATGGGTCTCTGAAAAACAGTCAGTGATAAAAAGGAATACTTAATTAGCCTAATCAAAACTGGATTTTCAATTCTTTATAGATTTTTGTATTAATGTCCTTATATCTTTGATCTGTTCTGCTATTGTACAGTGAACTGACAGAAAATAGTCCCTCTCAATCTGCTCCCTACATCAGGGCTTTTCAAACTTTTTCATGTTCCAGACCCCCAAGTTGACTTTCATTTGGCTTCAGTCACCCATTTGAAGTTATTTTGCCCTAGGGACCCTGATATGAAAAGACATTTTGGTTTGTGTTTAGTATTACATTTTTAAAATATCATACTTGAACACTGACCAGCAGATTCAGAGTGGTGAGATTAAAGCATACTGTTAAAATAATCCCTCATACATTTGTTTTGTTTTGTATCAGTTCCTAATGAATTGAATAATACTAAAAATTAATCTCATTTTGCTGAGGACCCCTGAGAGCCCCTCAGGAATGCCACTTTGAACACAAACCATTCAGTAAATGTCTTTAAAGAAAGCTTGAAAATGGTTACTGCAGCACCATGAAGGCTGATATTTGAGGGACATTTTCACCCAAAGTGCCTTGCAGTACCATATGTAATTAACAACAAAGAATTTTAAGTATGGGTGGCTCCACTGAATTGACCAAACCCCTAACGCTGACGGTTTTACTGCTATGCTCCACTCATCACACTGCACAGGACCAACCTGAGCGGGCGTCTCTAAAGTGTAGATGTGCTCCCCTTGAACATTATAGAACTTAACAAGGGCGTTCCTCATGATGGATGCACAGGCGGAGTCGGCAGGGAGCCCGTGTCTCTCCATGCCGGCCACAGCCAGCAGGTCTCCCTGTGAGCACCACTGGACCTCAACATCTGCAGAGTCATAAATCTCCAGGTAAACTTGGGTATCATGGGTCACGTGCCTTAATCATGACTAAACTTGCAAATATGACTGTGAAAAATGTCAGTATCTCAAAGCCAGCACATCAGTGTGTTATAAATATGCCACATTTTTAAAAATAGCTTCTTCATGTTTTTGTATTATCATCTTTCATCTTTTATATTTACTGTATTATATCTTATGAGGTTGACAACACCCTTAAATCCCTGCTGGGATTAAAACAAAATCCATTTGCAGTAGGCCATCTATCCATACACATTTGGAAATGAGCCAGTCACAGATTGACATAATCATATGCATTTATTCATCACCTACTCGTTTATGATAAATCTTATTTAACACTTCTTCATATTCATACTGACAAGAGCTGAGTTCATACCTTTCAGTCCTGAGCGAATTATGGTGGGTGAGAGGTCATCATAGTTGTTCATTAAACTGATATCTCCTGATAAGAAGCTGACTGTCAACAAAGGCTTGACCCTACGCACTTGGAGGTAAAGTAAAGGAAAGCACATAAGGTTTTCCAGTCAACATAGGTAAGAAGCAGTTACACAAGCAGTGCACAGGAAAATGGACTTGTACCTAAAGGCAGAACATTGTCGTCAGAGTCCGTGTCGCTCTCCGTACTGTCCTCCACCAAGAAATTGGGGCAGTTCCAGGACATGCTCACAATTCCATCAGACTCATGCAGCAGAACATGAGCTAACATCCGTCCATGGCAGTCCATCACTATCACCTGACCGTCAGCTGTACCAAACAACACCTGACGGGGCACGGCACATTAAACTATAATAAATATCACAGCCTTAAATGCACTGCAAAAAACCCAATCATCTTGTATTCCTGATTCCAGGGAAGCAGCATAGGAAGCAAGGCAAAATATTTCATCTGCACAGCCATATTCACTTGATATAGGAAAAACAAGATTAAATGACTTATTGGGACTTATATTTTTTCCAGAATGGATGATTTCATATGCTTGTCAAGGCCTGATTCATGTAACTTCCACCAGAAGACACCCTACCTGCTGATCGTCAGGCGTCCAGATACCACAGGTGATCTGACTCTCGAGGTTGATCTCAGAGGACCAGTGTCTTTGTCCGCTGACCGACCCAACTAACACAAAGCCGTCCCTATACGCAATGAGGGCCTGAGTGCCATCATGGGACCAGGTGAAGTCACTTACCTGGGGAAATAAAAGTTAATGTATGAAAACTCTGTGCATGTGTACAGGCCACCAGCAAGCAAGGTTCAGCTGAAACCAGGAATTAGTGTGTATTGTGTTAAAAATATGTCTGGATCAATGCCACCATGACAAATTTCCTGGTTTTGTTGTTTGTCAGTATTTAGCTAATAGCAGGAAAATGTGTACCTGGGCCCCTCTGTCGTTCACTAACTCCACAGACCATCTTCCCTCATACTGAATCCAGACAAAAATACCTCCTTCCATATCGCATGTGGCCAGCTTCTGAAAGGGTTCATTCCAACGCACCAAGACAACCTGCAAAGGCCAAAATAACTGTTATTACTTGAAATAAACACAGGGGGCTCTCTAAGTATATTATACAACAGCTGGAAATGCACACATGCAAATATGCACATTCTGTAAATGTTACATAAACATGTAAACCGAATATATTTTCTATAAGGATGCATGCTTTTTGTAGACCTACTCTTGTGAATATAGCACATACTGTTTATATGATGTAATTCACATTTACAGCTTGTTTTCTTCATGTTTTCATATGCCTTTCTTTTGTTATATATTGCATACAGTGCCTCTTGATTTTTTCCATGTATTTCATAATGCATATATCTCATTTTGGGTATATTTTCATACAATTTAGATTTTTATTCATAGTCGCTTTGTATCCATATGTTATATGTAATTCAACACGTTCTGTAATTCTGTAATTCATCCATATACTATATACTTTATGTTGTAACTGGTGCTTAAAACCTCCATCCATTTTCCTCAGGGGGATCATTAAATTTAATCTCATTTTATATTACCCTATCTTATCTTTATCATTTACAGTGAAGACAGTGATACTGCTAGAGTCAAGAGCACACCTCGCTGTTGTGTCCTCGCAGGTTAAAATTGATTCTTTGGGGGGTATTTCTGTCCCTCCTGCAGTGACTAGATGTAAATGTCACCCCAACAACTCCTCTCCCGTTCCCCGTGGCAAGCCAGCCCTCCTCATAGTACCGTCTCCGGCACACGGGCTTGTCCTTCTCGCTCTTGGGAACCCGGCCTTTCCACGAGAGGCAGAGGATGTTGGAGTCGCTGCAGAGGATGGGACCATGTTCCACGGCAGCCAACATCCCTACTGAGTGACCAGGCTGACAGGCAAAGCAGAGGGTGGGCAAGTTAATTAAGTCGAATAAATAAATCAATCAATGATATAAACTGTAACATACATTGTCAGTCTGTGTCTGCCTGTAAATGCATGTTCCTTTCAATTAATTTTGAAATGTTTTAGGCCATATGCAATTTGCTATGGGTGTGGCCAGTGGCAAGCAAGGTGACGCCACACAGGTACAGTAAGGCTAAACATGCAGCTGACAAAACCCATTCAAAAACATGGCGAACTTCACTTTTTTTCCCCCCCTGGTTGCCTGCGTTTTTCTCTCTGCTATTTAGGAAATGTGATGGCTTTAGAGATGCTGGTTGCTTCAGCTTCAGGCTAGATGCTGTTTCAAAGTAAACAGCTCATCAAAATGACTGACAGTGTTGGGGTGAGAACGTGAACTGAGTGAGAGGAGGGTGGGATTTGCAGTACACTTGGCTCCCTCTAGGAAAAAAGTTGCATATTCTAGCTTTAAAGGCCCAACCTGTGATAGTGCTCCTTGAAACATTGTTGCCCCAAATCATTATCATTACGTCATTATTTATCGGGCTGAGGACATTATTTTTCCTCTGATATTCATTGTCTTTTGATACTGGACTGGCAAGTTTTCCATGTATTTTAGAGGCTGTTAGAGTTTAGTTTTACATTAGCAATGCTTGCCAGCACTGGAGTGCAATACACATTTGTATTCTGAATGGCAAATTCCAGCTCCAAAAATAGACTACATATATACCCAAAAATGTAAGTAGCCAAATAAACTGCTGATTGTACCTTTATTTTCAGAAAACTGGGTGGTGACAAGACAATAGCTCAACATACCTCATAGTTCCTGGACATGTTGAGTCAAAATCCCTCCTCTGAAGGTGTCCATATTTCCATTCAGATGATGCACTGAAGGGTTGTGACTGCTCTGCTCGTGACACTTCAAATGAAATCTATGGG
This sequence comes from Neoniphon sammara, assembly GCA_900302535.1. NCBI lineage: Eukaryota > Metazoa > Chordata > Actinopteri > Holocentriformes > Holocentridae > Neoniphon > Neoniphon sammara. Next base: position 17,844 of record OMKZ01027171.1, read on the forward strand.
GAAGTAAAAGGCATCATACAGATCTGGTCCAGTTTTAAATACATTCAACCAAGCAGCCGTGCACCTCAGAGTTTGTGCCTGTCATGAAATGATGGGAGCTTCTTTGATTCCAGTGGCCCATCCCATGTCGTCCTGGTGTGGTTCTGGAGAACTGTGCAATTCTGGTGCAACAAAAGGAGGGGAGGAAAAACACAGAAAAACACCCTTATTCAACAAGTAACGATATCTAAAGAGATGGCTAATGCCTAAAATAGCAGCGTTGTCATTCAGTGCATCAACCTTGAAATTCACTGTTTCCACAGTCTCTATGCAACAGCAACACTGCATTGGAGATCAGGGCACTCGCAGTCTCCATGGGTACAGATACTGTCCGTTTTTCCTATTTTACGTCAAGCACCAGACATTACACCAGCAAGACAGGAATGAGAACTCATCTTTTTCTATTCTACAAGAACTGGCCATTAACATAATCCTAATACACATAATAAGAATAAAATATGTATCTTTCAAATGATCACCGATCAAAAAAATGAATTGACCTTTTGGATCAAATAATGTAAATTTCCTCAGTGTTAAAGTCGAAGTAAAAGAACCGTCTCCTGCTCTGTCAGGGTTTCAGACTATTTCCTATTAGACTATACAAAATAAATTCCTATTTCAAAAGCGTTTTATTTGACCGCATGCACCAATCTGAATGAGCCAAGACGGTGCGACGTATAAATCACGGAGGAATAAAGAAGTCGTTTAATCAAACCGGTAGATTAGGCTATAACATTATGTAATCAAACGTACCTGACACCGCTAATCTGGGCAGTCGGTGCACTGTGCAGTCGTGTTGCCAGGCGCTTTTCGGCTGGCTCACATACACGTTGTGTCTTTAAAACGGGTTGCCATGTGGCAGATAGCAAGGAAAATAGATCCAGCGTTTCAAGAAGGCAGCATCAAGACTTAATGCAGTTGTCAGTAATTACAGGACATAAATAAGTACAATTGAAACAATTCTTAAAGACTGAAACGACTTTTTTTTGACGAATTCATAACACATAATGTAATGTCCTTAACACTAGATTTGTTGCTGCACCTCAGAAGGGGGATTTCTGTCAGAATGGCAACCTCACACGGCGCACCCCACCTTTGTAATGTAAGTTGAAGTGACATTCTTGACACAAGATCTTTATGTGATGAATGTCCTGGTAACCCACCGTCATGCCTTTCTGGACAGTGTGACCATGGTGTGGAGCATCAAGGTAGCTGACCTTATTATACAAGCCTCACATTTGACACATCATTAATTTGAATGATTGCATAAGATTCACAGACCTCAATGAATAAGTCCTGATGTGTATAGTAATAGTATAGTGTTTCATTATTTGCACAAAGGCACAAACCAAACACTTCAATAAAATCAGCATTAATCTTTATTGTGATATCACATAATATAATTATGTGGCACTCTGTCTCCCTCACCTTCTTACACCACACACTCATTTAGAGCACAATCTACCTTCAGTCCCAGGCTCTCCTTTATAACCCTAACCCTATCCTGTATTTCTCAACTGGGGGACCCAAAAAAAAAAGGTCCTGAAATGCCCTGAAATGGTTGCAGACAAAAATAAAACACAATTTCGACTGGTTGTGTTATCTAATATACTGAGTGTAGACTTCATGGCTGTGTAAGCATTTGGGTCCTGATGCAGAAACAATTGAGACCACTGCTTTAGACTGAAAAGGGACAGAGGCTGCTATCAGAAATGGCCTGATCTCCAAAATGCAGAGGTAATTCTCCCTTATGAAAAGCAGAAGATAGCCAGTATAGTCTGCTGTAATCCCTGAATCTCTTTTTTTTCATGACAATGTCAAGTACAAGTCTCTTGAAAGGCATGAATGACACTGTCATATGCAGGAGGGGGAGTCTGTGAGGGCAAGAATCCCCTGAGTCCATTGTTACCCAGCCAGAAGGAATGTCTCTTGTTTGGCATGAGGGATGCTGAATCCGACGAGCTTGAAGCTGCTGTGTCATCAGGCATGGTGACCTGGGTGTCAGACCCGGTCTCCAGGCCAGCCCTGCTCCCTTTAGGCTGTGGGCGAAAGGTGGAGGCCTCGGTGCTGGGTTTACTCCCCAGCGGACCCACAGGCTCAAGAGAGGGCTGTCGGTAGACGCTCAGGAAGGTGCTTCGGTAGAGGCCCAGTTGGTTGTTCATAGGGTTGTTTGTTTGTGAAGTGCCAGATTTCCTTTTGGAGCGCCTTGTGATCCTGGCAGTGGCCCTGCGTCTAGATGCCCAGGTCAAAAGAACGTAGATCAAAGCGCCAAGCAGCAGACCCACGAGCATAGACAAGCAGAAGGCTAGAATCAAGTTGTCTATAATGAAAAAAAAAATCAAAGAATGTCAGACAATTCAAAATTTGTCTAAATGCCAATGGAACAAAATAATACTTGCAAACATTTAGGGGAACTGAGGCAGGATGCACTTTGTTCTAAGTATAGGAATATTTATCGCCCCACCTGGACCACTCAGATGCATTTGAAGTTAAAAGCCTAAGGAAAATCCGATTAGGATGGACAAACAGCATGGTACTTGAGAGGTATCAATAGAATCACCTCTGAGATTATATATGTGCCAGAATTGGTGTTTCAGGAAATATTTATCTGTCCTATTGATTTGCTGTTGCTGGGCAGTGCTATACTAGATATAAAGTTACCTAAAATGTTACATCATAGCAGCTGTGTGGGTTCAGTTTCTATGTAGGATCATCGCACAACTCACTGTGCTGAAGCTAAACTGACTATATGACTCATGAAAACCTCCTTGCTCCAATTTTCCAAATTTTTATGCTTGGACTTGAAGTGATGATATAAATGCTCTTTTATGGTTTGATCAAGTTTCTTGACTCCAATGACCAGAAGCTTTATTAAATACATGGATGTAAATTTGAAAAAAACTTTTGATTTCTATAGTTCCTGGAGATAAAAGGTGTTTTGTGCACTAGAGTATAGAAACTGATCTAGCACTCTATCATATGCACGTTTTACACTACACTGTGCTACACTGTTCTAAACCAAGGTTCCAAAAAATAGTCTGTTCTCACCTGTCATTGATGATAAGAATAAATACAAATGCACTCACCAAGATTAAATGACTTTAGTATTTCCCAAAAGGGACTTGTTTCGTTATATGCCATTCTGCCACCATAAGCTGGTGTTAGAATCCACACGGACTGAGAGCACTGAAGAACACTAAGCTTTTTTTCCAAGACAGGCTCGTCCCATTTTTTTCCTACAATGTTTGCTGTGGCGGAAACTTTGCTGTCATGCTTCCTTCCCTTTTTGGCTTTTAAAATTAGCAAGTGCTTTGCTTATCTGTGAGGGACAACCCTGGGAAACAGGGTTGTTTCCTTTTGCATCATTTCCTTAGGATCAATAATTTTGAACAATGGCCACTTGCCTCCATTTTTTTTAATCAAGGCATGTTATTTGCTTTCTTTTGCAAGTATGGAAATTACACAACATCTTCTTAATGCTAAGGTCAAATTAGAAGAGAAAACCCTACCTCATTAAAACCACAGCCTCTCCCTGTTGTAAAAAGTTGTGGTATTGTTTCCAAGTGTTTTGCCTGTGTTCTGGATAAGCTAACCCATGAAACACTAACCATTCACCAGAGAGTCAGCAGACTATCAAGCTCTCAGTCTCTGTGGGGATTTCCTTCAATTGTTGCACTGTTCCCGCTTCACTCCTGCTCTCAAAGTTTTCAAGCAGACAACAGAAAAATCAGCCCTCTGCATCTGAACTGCTGATATACAACTGTTCCCTGATTGTAAATTGTCAATTGTATAGATTTTCAAAAACATTACATTATCAGATTAGACATTTTTAGTAGACTTTTACCACGAAATAGACTTTATTTAGGGATTACAGTTTTATTTAGCAGAAAAACATTACTGATATCACTGCATAAAAGATACATAAAAGCAATTTTCTCTCAATTTATTAGAGAAACTGCTTTTCTGAGGAAGAAGTCAAGTGAGAGAAATTTTCTGGATATATGAAACTATGCCAAGCCTATGAGACAAGAAACCAGCAGGTGGCACTAAGGCACTGCCAATGGACCTCTCTGAGACCATTCAGCCTTGGGCACCTCACAGCCAAGTATTAAAATAACCTGGTCAAAAAATATGAGACTTTAGCCTACCTTACCCTTAGTGTGTGTGTTTCCTTCTGCAATCCAAAGACAGGCCAGGTGAAATGGAGAATCTTAAACAATCATAAACCTATAGTTGTGAATATGAGTGTGCAGTGTGTTTGCCTGTCTATTTGTAGTGTATATGTGTTTATCTGTGTTAGTTTATTTGCCTTGACCTGGATTTCTGTGCTCCTTACCATAACATTACATACTTCCCTTGTTTTTGACCTTATGTGTTTTCCCCACCAATGTGATAGCTTTTTTGCTTAACATCTTTAGACTTTTCAAGAAGTCAGCTCTATCTTTTTAATTATAGGCTGCTATCACCATAAACTCTTCACCACACCAGAAGCCCGTGATGAACCATTCTAATTTTGTTAGGGGAGAAGAGATACTCAGGATTCCTTTATCGGACAAAGAATGACCCTTTGTTTCCCTAAAAAGTTGCAGCTCCACAGTGGCAGGGAGGACTGGAACTGGCTGCCCCTCCTCTCCATCACTTTTGTCCACTGCTTTGTGCTTGCTAGCAACAACATGCTGCACGCTTCTTGCTACAAACACTACTGCTACATGCCACTGTGTTTCGGCGTTACCACTGGCAACCAGGCAACATACACACACTTCCTACTCAAAATTGTCATGCTTTTCAGTGCCGAAACTGGTAAGAAACTTCAGATGGGACTTTTGCTCTCGATAGGACATTTCGGTTATAGTCGACGGGTAAGTTTCTATTACTTTTTTCCGACCCTGAGAATTTATGTTGAATGTTTGTTCCTCTTTGGTGTTTTAAGCAGTGTTCTGGTATTTTAGTAACTTCCCGTGTTTAACAGCTGCTAGCATAGGTTTAAATATTGAAGTGTTTTTAAGTAACGTTAAATCAAGTGATATTATTTTCACAACTGCTAAGTCAGTTTAAATGCAACTAAAATCTTGGAGGCGAGCTTTGATGCACAACTTCACCGATAAACTGTCTGAAAGTAGCGGTTTTTCTGTTACTTTCAGAAGGTTTTTCAGTTGATAATGTCAACTGACGTTTTATGGTGGCTAGCTTTTGATGATTGTGTGTTGATAATGCTTATAGCGTCAGAGAAAGAACAGCATGGTTCAATATAGCCTAATATAGGCTTGCAACATGAATTAAAAAAGTACAAGCATGAATAAAGAAAAAATAGTATGTATCAGTTGGTCTCTAAGTATGCTTAAAGACCTCTGATAAGCTAATAAGTGTTGTGCTAAGAGGTGTAATACTATGACTGCTTGATAATTGCTGTGGCCTCACTTGAAACCCACTAACGTACTTGTCTTTTGTAGACCTGTAATGAAAGAAGAGCTGCTATTGGGCAGCAAAACTGCTTGTGTACACATGAAACCTGAGATTCAATTGGGTCCTTTTCTGCAGTGAATTTAGGAGAGCCAGAGAGAGAGAGAGTGAGGGGGAGGAGGGGCGTGAAGGGATGCCCCACTCAGGACAGTTGGGAAGGATCTTCTATCATCAGCATCAGTGACCCATTGTGTCATACAGTTTGCAGCAGGACGCCATGGCTTCTCCAAGGCAGTTTGGCCGATCGTCCGTGGACATTACTAATGTGATGCAGAAACTGCAGAGTAAGTGTCATTCATTTGCCTGACTTCCTTAGGTACAGTACATTCTCTCCTGCTGTGCAGCTGTAACATTGTGCTGATTCAATGCTTGGGCTGCGTGCCCATCTGAAGTTTTCCAGCTTATCCTGGTGCAAGGTGGGGTGCAGATGCTCCTACACACAAGTATTTAAACATGGAGCCTGACAGTTGGAAAAATAATTGTCCTTGAAAATTTTATCCTATTGCATTATCAATAGAATTATGATTATGGGACGTCCGAACAGTTTGGGAGGCTTGGTCTCCTACTTCTTTCTGCCATGCTTCTTGTTACTCCCAGCTGTGCACTGTCTGGTAAAACAGAATGCTAAAAAATGGGTTTAAATAAAGAGTTAGGCCCATTATAATTCATGCAAAATACGCGAATGCATGAATGGATTTCTTAGACACTGTACAGAGTGGAGTGGAAATTGTGTACTTGAATGATTTATGGAAATAAGCAACTTTTTTGGGGAAAAGGCCATGATTAAAGTTGACCTGTTCTCTAGCTCTTGCTGTAGCTTTTCATTGCAGTGGGATCAGAGTTTTGGAACTTGATAAAATATTCACGGCGCCTCTTTTGTCACCATGCAAGTTAGGAGATAATTCAGTTTGAATAAATGAGAAAATAATTCTTTTCTTTTGTGATGTCTTATGACCAAACTACAAAAAGACATACTAGGCTGTGTTGTTTGCGGTTTTAGATAAGCTAATAAAGAATCAATGTAGACTAACATGATTCATTACTTACAGTGACGACTGGAGCGAATTATGAGAGTAGAATTCAAAACATTTCCTGCAGAGTCAGTGCCACACTAGAAGCTCATGATCTCAACACGCTATTCAGAGCAAACCGTTGATAAGTTTTCCTTCATATCTTTAGTGAATCTACAGATATACAGATAATACTCTTTCATCGAGCATCAGCCGCTGCGAAGCTAACAGTGTGTTGCCAAGGGGCCTGCATTTGCACATCATGTCAAGAATCAAGCAGCATAAAATCACCTTGTCCCCAGCGACAAGACTGCTTTGTGGACACAGATAATCACATCATATAAATCGTGCTTTTTCAGAGAATAGGGAAACCTTTGTGTTTTGCTCTGCACTTCTCTTAGGGAAATTCTCACCAGCAAATAATCCATTTTGTTCACAGCAGTTTAATCTTGGTTTTTGAGGGAGGCCTGGGCATATCAGGAGCATTTAATCTGGTCTGGCTCCTGATATGGGATACTGAGCCACAACAACTGAGGCTTCATGGATGCACCGACTATGTAATGAACAAGACTAAAACCTGACACCTATTCTGCCCTTGGTAAGAGAATGGATCGATAGTAGGAGTATCTTTTTGTTGTCGCCCTCCTTTTGTTACAAGGGCATTAGGCCACTGCCGTCACAGTGGCCATGTTAAAGTAAGTCTGGAGTAACCATCTCTACGTTACACTTTTGATGACATGAAGCTTTCTTTGATTACAAACAGAAAAGCGCAGCCAACTGTGCACCTCGTCGCCGACAGTCCACATAAAACCAGTGGCACAGTAATGGCTTCCATATGTGACCTGACACTAAATTCCACTTTCAACATAAAACACCGGGGAACTCAACAGTACGTGGCATTGTCCATTGCAGATTATACCGTTTGTGCATGGTTCATGTGAAGGATGTTAAATTCCCTAAACATGGAGTTTGATGACAAGTTTGATGATTTCTTGATGATTTCTGACTGTAGGTCAACCATGTAAATATGGTATAGTTTCTGGAAAACTGAAAATAATAATTCTAATAAAAAAATATAATAATTTCTCAGAAAAAGTCAAAGTCAATTTCGGAGTGCATAAGGAGCATGCTGTTTGTTTGTGTGTGTGTTTTGTGTGTGTGTTTATGTGTTATGTGTGTTTTGCTTCCTTATGTTGCAGTAACATGACAGATTATCTATGCTGATTGAACCTCTCTGTAACTTGAACATTCATTTACTTGAAGCAATGTCATCAGGTCCTTTGTATTAAGGTATGTCCCGATGAGCAAGTTTGAGTTCGCAGAACAGGGTGTGAAAAAGTAAACAGACTGTACACAAATGCCAGGTGTTCTTTCTCATCATACATTTCAGCTGCCTTGTGGTTAAAATATGCACCGATAAAATGGGATAGAAATAACTATACAAAGTACAGGAAACCTTGTCTGTCACGAGCAGGAACTGGGCAGCACTGGCACAACCACAGACAAATGTTTCATAACAGTAGCTATGGCAACAAGCTATAGCGTGTAAAATACCCTAATCCACAAATGAATCTATACTTGATAACAGCAAGTCTAGTAAGTCTTTATTAATAAACACTGGTTATCTGTTTTGGCGATGGTAGTCTACATTACATGAAAACAGATCCAGCATGTGCAAACGGGCCTCCTCTAATATAACATAACATATATCTTAGGAAATAATGAAGAACCCATTTTTAGAAGTTTGTATGTATCTGATAACTTGTTAATGATGTCATTATGTTGTAGTGGTATTTTTAATGTGATTGATTTTATGCAAAAGTGGATTTTATTTATTCATCATACCACTGAGTCTGCATAAACTATCAATGAGCAACACCCTGTGACCACTGCATGGCAACACTTTGTGGCCTCAGATGCTGTTTACTGCTGATGTCTTTCTCCTTGCCTGGAGGGGTGTGCATGACAGGCCTCTTACTCTCATAATGACTGGGCCCGCATGTGGTTTACCCTTTAGAGGTGTTGGCAATGGGTGTCTAACAGGATGTGGAGAAACACTACTGCTTAGGGATTTTGCGGTGGCTTTTCATAGCGTGATGAGTCCCCTCCCCGGAAATACAGAAAAAACATCAGATCTCATATCATGCAGACTGACATTAGCAGCGCTGCATTTAAGAGCACATCCAGTGTTAGAAATCTGTTTTCACAAAGCAGGTGAATTAATTGCCTAGTTTGTGGTTAGAGTAAAACCAAGACTGTACATGTTGTCAGCTGTAAGAGATGCTTCTGTCTAACAGTGTCAGCAGCACCTGCCAGGGACAGACAGCCAACAGGCTGATATGATCTCATGAACAGAGAGCCTGATCACCACTCTTTGCTGTGCCAAGCTGGCTCTGACTGTCTTGAATACTGATACTGGTCATACAGAACACTTCAAAGTACTTTGTTCCTGTTATTATTGATCAAGGTCAAGGTAGTGATAGAATGAAGGCATATCTTTTTAAGGATGCTAGTCATGTTTGCATTATGAGGGTTTGACTCATAATCAATCATAATCAAGATTCATAATCAAGACTAGCAGTAGATGTCACTGTTTAATATGGAATGAATCCTCAGCTTCAAGCATCCCAGAGTGAACTGGATTGAGTCCAACTACAGGATCATTTCTAGTCCTGCCTGATTGTTGATGGCCTGTCAGAGCTACAAAGCAAGGTTGCTCTCAACTAAATGGAAAAACAATGGAGTGAGTGGGCTTTTACAGTGCTCCCAGGTGACCAACAGAGGCCAAAGAATCCAAGCCCCTATAGTACCGTATTGCCAAAGGTATCATCTGTCCTAAGATCACCTTAAGTACTCCAATACTCATGTGAATTGCAAATGCTTTAGTGGTTTGATGCTTTGCTTGGTGTTTGTTGCTAGGTCTACCCACTTTTAATTGCCACTTAGCTAGCAGTACTACATCAAACCTAATTAAATCAATTGACTCAGAGATAATCGCTCAAAGACAGAAACCTGCTCATGTAAAGATTTCATGATTGCAAGACGCAGTATGCCCAGATTTGACCTGTATACATTACAGTATGTAGAAGGGCAATATAGCACATTTAACATTTATTCATGGCAAACTGATCTCTTATTCTGAATTCAGGACTCTGGACAGTTCCATAGTTGCTAGCTGGATTTGTCACTAAGCAGCTGGAATATTACAGAACCTTAAAGTGATCACTTGCAAGTTTCTAGATTTTTTGGGGTGTATATTTTCATGACATCCCAAACAAACTGTTGCTGCCTGCAGAAACTGAAAAACAGCATCATCCCAGTAGTAGTTTTCAGAGTATCAGAGTATCTCTTTCCAGGACAT